>JAWNOR010000424.1:657500-960000 GCA_035045885.1 Drosophila borealis | reverse complement strand
GTCACATCTGCAGATGCAACGTTTACGAATGTGACACAAAGAGTAAAGAGGAAAAATTGTGAGTAATGAAATGTAAAAAGCTCAACCCAATGCTATGTATTAAAAATATAAGATGTGCACGAGTCAATGGCCAATTTGATATCAAAAAGTTGAGACTTTTGGCCGTGAAGCGTTTAAGAATGCAAGCACAAAGAGGAATTGAAAAACTAAAGACTGACAGCTTGCAATTTTCACAGTTGAAAAAAGTTTATCTAAGAATTCAATACACAGAGAAAATACTTAAGAGCTCTAAAAGACATTTATAACAAGAAAATAAAAGCATCTGAGAGCGGCGATTAAAGTCAAGACAGTTGAGGTACAAAGAGCTAAAAATCTGTGGCAGAGCAGCTATTGAATTATTGAAGAACAGGGCAAGAAAACACATTACAGCTGCAAATGAAACGTTCAATAATTAAGTCGAGTCCCAAGAAGCTGAAGAGCGTGAAAGAGAAAGTCTCCTCTCTCCTTGCGTGGCTCAGCAGACAAAACGTTTACGAATGCGGCACAAAGGGGAAATGAAAGGGAACTTGACGATCGCACAGAGACAACACAAGGAGCCAATGAAGACGATTTGGGCGCAACAAAAACGTTTAAGAACAAGACATAAGCAACACGAAAACCTTTAAGAACAAGATGAAAGCAACACGAAAACGTTTCAGAACCAGACATAAGCAAGGCGACAAAGTTTCAGGAGCAGAGATAAACAAGGCGACAACGTTTCAGAACAAGAGATAAGCAAGGAAATAACGTTTAAGAACAAGGCAAAGGCAAACAAAAAAAAAGCGTTTAAGGACCAGACATAAGCAAACGGGAAGCCACAAATCTCTCGAGGCTCGCGCTAATGAAGCGAAAGCTGTGCATTTAAATAATTTTGAACAACTTTTGATCCAGCTGCTCGAGCAGCATGTTGCATGCTTCAGAGCGTAGTTGTGATGCCCCATATAAGCCATCGTGGCAGCAGCACAAGGCGAAGCATCATTCACAGCTTCATCCTTCACAGCATCCTCAACATCCCCAACATTCCCAACATCCTCAACATCCGCAACATCCTCAACATCCGCAACATCCTCATCATCGTCGGCATCAGTCAGCGGGCAACACGCTGCCAGCAAATTGATTCAATGCAGCGCCCGCCAACAAAGTGTCCCAATGTGGTTAACGTTCCCAGCTGCGGCGATTGTGGCTGCCAGGGGCAAGTGGGAGGGGCAGTGGGAGGGGCAAGTGGGAGAGGGAAGGGTCTGCCAGGCTGGCTGGCAAGCAGCATGGTTGCATTTTTGGTGGATACTGCCAGGTGGCGCGGTTCCCACCATTGCCCACGCCTCCCCCCCCCCCCCCCGCCCTATTCAACAGTCGCCCCTCTGTCCAGCGACGCGTTCGCATCTTTGGGTCCCCGCCCATTGGCCATTGCCCATTTTGGTTGTGTCTCTCTGGCAGTGCTTATGTTTGCATTCCTTTTTGGCATTTTTGCACTTGAATAACTTTGAAATATGGGATTAAATCGTCTCTTACGGGATTTTCTCGATTACAGCTATCATGGCAGCGGACGGCGGACAACGGACAAAGGACGGACGGTCGGTGGGTGGACGGAGGGGGGAGGGGGGAGCGAAATAAACGTTCGCTGGCGACGGGGCATGGGCATAAGGTCAGCTCGGTTGGCGAGTGCGAGGGTCGCCAGTGAACCTGAACTCTGCACCCATTCACTTTGCTGTCCATCTACGATTACCCGCCTACCACCCCCCCCCCCTCCCCATCCCCCCTCCCACCATGCAGCGCGCTTCCACTCACTTGAAAGTGTGGCCAGCGCGCGCAGTCACGTCTCTCCACTTGCCGCCTTCAGACTGAACGGCAAGCAGTAAAACAAAGCGGCGAGCTAAGCTTAGCCACACACACACACACACAGACAGACAGACAGACAGCGGCACACATACACATATGCACTGCTTACGCTTACACACACACACACATGCGCGTATTCACTGCTTGGGCAGCTGTGAACTTTTCAGTCGCGTTGCTGCTTTGCCAAATCTGCACACAAACAAATCGCGCAACATACTCGCTGTGACATATTGGAGAGTGGGAGAGTGGGGGAGACTTTGGGTGAGTGGGAGAGTGGGGGAGACTTTGGGAGAGTGGGAGAGTGGGGGAGTGGGGGAGACTTTGGGAGACAGCTTTAAGCTGCCAGCCGCATTGACGCACTTATTGAAACGTTAAGAGCAAAGCGCAACAACAACAACAACAGCAACAGCAACAACAACAACAGCAACAACAACAACAACAACAACAGAAGCCACTCGCATCAACGTTTATGCTTATGAAGCAGCAGCAACAGCAGCAGCAGCCAGTATAAAAGCTCTTCAAGCCGTTTCTTTTGCTGCTGCTGCTGCTGCTGCTGCAGCTGACAGCGACGCTGACTGCGCTGCTGCTGCTGGCCACAGAAGTAGGCAACAGTTTTTGGCACAGCGCATGCAAAAGTTCTGCAGCGACTTTATGCTGTGTGTGCTGCGGCTTGCCTGCGCACTGTGGAGCAAATTTTAATCATTGTTGACAAAAATGAATAGCACAGAAAGTCAATTCATATTTAAAAGACAATCAGAGGGAGTCAATAGGAACAGAGAGAGAGAGAGAGAGCGATAATTTAATAGTTTAAGGCCAGCTTAAGTTTCAGACACAGAGAGAGCGAGATGGAGAGCGTGAGAGGGAAAGGAATGAATGAAACTTGATAGCATGAGAATCGCATAGACAGGCAATATATGAATATATGGGTTTTTTATATAAAACAATATCGTCTACTTTATTCGTATGATTGCTACAGACTAACTCAACGACCTTTTCCAATTGTGCAACACTCTTTTTATCTCAGCTATCGATAGAAGGTGTTGCCGCACTGTTATCTCGCTATTGGCCTGCTACAAAAAATATAAAGAAATGCGAACACAATCTTATGTCATACTTAATTTGATGTCATTGGACAACAGAAAGTTGCTCATCAAAAACACTGTTAAGAAGATAAATTCTGTTGTTGGAGGCTTTGAGATTTTAATCGTAATGTTAATCTATAACAGAAACACGGTCTTTGCGGTTGATGTTAAGACAAGCATTTACAACATTAACAGTTGAATGCTAGCTAATAACAGAAAGTCAACTAACATTCACATTTTCATGTTAATATATAACACAAACTCACTATGTAAAGCAACTGTTGCGACAATAAATGTACAATATGTATATGTAAATGTTAACGAATAACAGAAACTTGCTATCAAGAGCCATAGTTGCGGCAAAGATTTCTTAATAGTATTTAAGCACGTTAATTCTTAACAGCATGTTAACAGAACTGTAACAGAATGTTAACATAATGTTAACAGAACAGTAACAGAATGTTAACAGAACAGTAACAGAATGTTAACATAACAGTAACAGAATGTAAACAGAACAGTAACAGAATGTTAACAGAATGTTAACTGAATGTTAACAGAACATTAACAGACCGTTAACAGAACAGTAACAGAATGTTAACAGTACTTTAACAGAATGTTAACAGAATTTTAAACGAATGTTAACAGAATAAGTTTATATTTAAATTTAATTCGATCGTTAATGTTAATGCTCTGTTAGCTAGTAAGAGCAACGCGTTCTTTACAGCCCAATGTTGTTAATATCTGCCATGGTACAGTCTGACTGCTGCGGACACTCTGGCACTGACTGCCGCCGCCTGCCGTCTCTTCGACACACTCTGTGCGCTGCCTGCGGCGGCAATGAAAATAAATTTCCAACAACATGACGACTATGAGGCGAGACGTGGCACAAAGTGCTGCATGCAACGTGTGTGTGTGTGTGTGCGAGTGCCACATGCTAGCGTGTTTGTGTGTGTGTGTGTGTGCAAGTGCATTTGCCATTTTGCCATTTTGCCAGCCCCGTTTTATGCGCCAACGTTAAGTCAACACAATTTCAAATTTAGTTTTTTATAGAAAATTGTCGAGCGTCCGTCCGTCCGTCCGCCCGTTCTGCCTCGCTTTGGCCAACAATCAGAAGCTGCTGTCAGCGACTGTCGCATCCTTGACTGGCTTTTGCTTTTGCCTTACCCTGACTATTTTTCTATATTCTCTTTTTTTTGCTATTCAATTTGCAAATCGTTGGCCGCACCAATTACCGTTTGATCACCGCCTCCAGCTGCACTTCATAAACTGTTGACACTTGCCGCTTTCCCTTTTGCCGGGCGTCAGGCAATAATTAAGCCGGCACCCCACTGCGAGTCCCCCCCCCCCCCCTTTAACACACACACACACACACACACACACGCACGCACGGCGCTCGACTTAATGAATCCGCGGAGTCACACCCGCTGCCGTAGCCGTAGTCGGAGTGCCGGAGTGGAGCACGTCAAACACTGCAAATATTTATGCCGTGGCGCGGCAGCATCAAAATGCAAATGGCGCCGGGCCTAAACGTTGCCAGGACGCGCCAGGATGTGCTGCCAGGACGTGTGGACGTGTGGACGTGTGGAATGCGTTTCTCTTGCTGCTGCTGCTGCTGATTGCAATGCGCCCCCCCCCCTTCCCCCTCCCCTCCTCGGCGAGCGCGCGCGCGCCTCTGCTTCGAGTGTTGAATTGCAAATGTGTCAATTGTCAACTTTTCTGACTGCCAAACGGAATATCAGTAAACCCCCTCTCACATACACACACACACACACACACACACACGACTGACGTCTGTCTAACAGTGGCGCGGGGGTGTGGCAGGGGGGCGTCAGCGGTTGAGTAGTTGCTGCTGTTGTTGCTGTTGTTGTTGTTGTCCCATTTGTTGCAATTTCTTGGGCACTTTTCCGTATTCTTTGTCTGCAATTAACGCTGCAATTTCGTTCGAGAACCCGCCCACACTGCAACACGCCCCCCACCCGCCCCCCGCCGCCGCCCGCCGCTGCGACATACATAAATCCAGACCCAACGGGGGCGTGGCCGCAGCTGGGATGGCGGCACTTGACAAGATTTGGCTTCGGTTTGCAGCCATTTGACAACAATTACACGACTTTTGTTTGCCACTTTTTATGCTCGCCTTGGCTTGCGATACCCTGTACTTCGGAGCGTATTGGCCAGCTTGGCCAGTCACAAACAAGCTGACAAACAAGCGGAGTGAAGAGCTTTCCACTTATATTTCACGCTTGGCGGTGATTTTCGAAAAAGTTCGTTAAACACGAATTAAGAATGAAAATTAATTACGCTTTCTTTCCTTTAAACATACTTATATCGGCACAGTCAATACTCTAGCTGACTGATGTACTGATTGATTGACTGATTGACGATCAATGCACAGGCCAAGCCGCAAGAGCTAGGCAGCTGTATTCTTGACAGTACGAGGTTAGCCTGGCAAATTGGTAGAAAACATTTTAAAGAATCTTTTATTTAACATTTCTTCGATTCTTAACAAACGCATGGTCAATGATGTTTCGGGAAATTCAATGGAAACCAGCCTGTTTGACAAATGTGTCTACTTAAAAGAAACGAAACCTAGAGCCGGACAAAGCCGGGTAATGCTTGCTAATATGCAACAGACTGGCCTAAGTCCTTGCATGCTTTGACTTAGGCCTGATTTCAAACTGATGCAGCAAATATTTATCGAGCATTTATCTGCAATTCGTTTTAGTACAGGGTAGCGCTTAGTCGCGCATATTCAGTGTTTTTTTTTTTTTTGGCTGTCAACTAAAAAAAAGCAGAGCAGAGAGACGATGACAAAGCATGGGTCATCATTTAATCAGAATTCAGCTGGATCTCTCACTCGGCCGACTCGCATTATGGAAGCTGGGGCTGCGGGGTAAGAAGGTTGAGGGGGGGAAGGGAAGGAGGGGGGGTGGCAAAATAGTTACTTGGCCAGATTAAAGTCAAGCCTCTCTTTGGCAACACGCGGAGCAGCAGCACACATGTTGCATGTGCGACTCGCCGTCGCTTTGGCAACTTTTGCCACTCAGCAACCAACAAAAAACCAAAAAAGAAACGTAGGCAAGCTCCAATCAGGAATATCACAACGAGCAGATACCCTAGATGCGGAATTTAGCTAAAGATTCTAAACACACAAGCCGCAATCTTTTGTTTGCCCGCGACCAACACTTTGTATGGCAAATACATTCGGTATCCATAGTCCGATCTATCTACATATATATGACATGGGCGAGGTTCTGCCTTAAAAGCAAGTAGAGCTTCTGGTCTAGGGGAGCTCCCGACTAGGGGATACCCAGTAACCCTTTTCTTCCAACAGGCGATAGGTAGATAGATAAAATGAAAGATACTTGATATACATTTATACTATTCTAGAAGCTACATGTCAAGTTTGGCGACTCTAGCTCATATTATTTGCCGAAATTGCTCAAAAAAAGCAGATTTCGATATCGAATTTTATCGATTACTTGGAAACGGGGTAAGTTATCGAATATCGGAAACAAACTCGATCTGCGCGAGCACTAGGAGCACCTACAGCTAAAATTTCAAGTCTCTAGCTCTTATAGGTTTCGAGATCCTTGCGTTCATACAGTCGGACGAACGGACAGACGGATGCTGATCAAGAATATATGTATATACTTTATGGGTCGGAGATGCTTCCTTCCGCCATTTGCACACATACATAATACCCTTTTTAGCCATTTTCAATGGGTTCAGGGTATATTTATTTTGGGGATCACAAAAACGATCGACAAACTAAACGAGAAGCTATAAACTAGGTTTGATGTATCTAGCTCTTAGGATCTGCAAGGAAAAGACATGCGACAAAATCAATATTTATCGATATTATAACTATCGGATCCTCAATCGATAACAAATCAAAAGCTCGCTCTGCGTATGATATATGTATGAGAAGCTCAACCTACTTGCAGAGATTAATGAAAGGATTTACGGACTTGGCTTCATCGACGCAGCTCGGCATCCCAATCACCAAGATATGCTCTTCCTAGGCTCGTAGATTACATTATACCCCATTTACCCGTCCGCAATGGGTGCAGGGTGTACAAAGAAGAAGAAGAAGAAGAAAAAATGTGGCCATAAAAAATGGAGTAGAGCAAACGAAAGATTTGAGGAGCTGATGCGCAACAAAATAAAGTACTCCTTAAATATTTACGTTGCATGGATTCAATATGTGCGCTGGCCTTTGCCTCGGGCCGCACACACACGCGCACACACGCACACACACGCACACACATTGAGCTGGCCTGGTCGACCAATCAAAGGCCACACTCGACAGGCTTAGCCGGCGGCTGCTGCTGCTGCTCTACTGCCCCGTCCCCGACAGCAGTTCAATGCACGCAAGGTCCACAGATTAGACGCGGCGAACAACTGAACAGCCGCACACATATATTTTTTATGCAAACAACAAAAAGGAAAGGAACAGCAGTAAAAATACAATAAGAATGCGGCGTAGCTCCAGCTCCGGCAAAGTGAGGCCAATGGCGGGCTGAAAGCCAAATCAAAATGATGCAAACAGTGCAACAAGAATTCAACGTGATCTTCAACTTTGACTCTTTCACAAGTCTTTAACAAGTGCATGGCACACAGGCAGATGCCTTAAGTAAGCTGCCAAGTGGAGCCAGTTTCTTAAATCGCTTCGTTTCCATTGTTATCTCCCTCATATGGCGCCCAACGTGGCTATGTAAGTCGCGAGTGTGGCTTTAGTCTGCCTGAGGCTTATCAATAGAAATTCAACTTTGCTTGGCTTTAATTTATTGGTAAGCATATGAAGATATGCAGATTAATGTGTGGCTACCAACGCGTTCGAATAGCCCGCGTTGGGCGCCTTAAGGTAAAAACTCAAGCATAACACTTTTCACGACAAATCAGAACTTGAACAGTCTGTTCCGACATTTGTGTGGCATCAAACGCAAATAAGGCTTTGCTTTGTTGACTCACAGTCAAATTTTCTCTTGTGTGGCGCCCAACGTGGTCAGCTTGCTTCAATTCGACCCCGTTGAGGGTAATAAATGAGAACTTCAAAGAGAGACAGAGAGAGAGAGAGAGAGAGAGCGAGCTGCCTTACTCTTAGTAATACGAAAGAGCAAGGGAAAAGAGTCTGTCCAAGCTATCTGTGCAAACATAATTAATTTATGTGGCGCCCAACGCGAACAAGATACTAAAACTAGGCTACCTTGACCCGAATTGAACACAACGATTTAAATATATTATATTTGAATTATACTTGAATTGCAACATTGTTGACTAATACGGCGCCCAACGCGTCTGCGGAGACTTAACAGTCAAGCGATGTCAAATAAAAATTGGTCTTGCGGTTAATTTGTGTGTTTAATCTGATTGTAAGCTAAAACAGTTTGGCCCCAGCCTTGAATGCCAACATGGCTTAATTACCCACGTTGGGCGCCACAAACAGCACTACACGACAGCTAACATATAGTGAAGCTTCTTTTTTTTTTGTTTGTTTTAAACCGAATTAAGTCTGAAAGAGATTGCTCGGCTCTTTAGTGGCAACGAATGTGGTTAAACGGCCCAGCCTGGCGCCCAACGAGTGTCAACATATTTATAGCTTGCAGTGTTGCAATGGATTTGCTTTCAATTACAAAAATGTCGTTTGACCTCCGACTGCTCTGGATAGCTAGACAGGACTGTTAGTGGCCATGCGGTTAACTGATGCTCTGAACCCATCAAAGATGAGTTGTAACATGCAAATAGAACACATTAGGTGCAGTTTTTCGTTATGCGATGCAGCTGAGTCGATCCATGAGCCATCTTTGCCTGTCTATCGTTGAGAAGGACTCGTTCTTGTTGAGCACAACAAAAGCCGGATATCTTGAGCTTAAAGCGCAGCTCGGGCGCATCTTTCTTGTCTGTATTTCCGCTCATTTCCATTTATTACAAATAAATATTATAAGGCTAGTGTACAAGTCGAAGGATCTCAGATCATATACTATAATGTTTGTATGTAGTTTCTGTATGTAGAACTTAAGTGTATTCGGATATTTTGCCTAGGGCAACCTTTAAATGTTGAGTATGTTTACTATGTTGAGTATGTGGAGTATGTTGAGTATGTTAAGTATGTTAAGTATGTTGAGTATGTTGAGTATGTTGAGTATGTTGAGTATGTTTAGTATGTTGAGTATGTTGAGTATGTTGAGTATGTTAAGTATATTGAGTATGTTGAGTATGTTGAGTATGTTGAGTATGTTGAGTATGTTGAGTATGTTGAGTATGTTGAGTATGTTGAGTATGTTGAGTATGTTGAGTATGTTGATTATGTTGAGTATGTTGAGTATGTTGAGTATGTTGAGTATGTTGAGTATGTTGAGTACTGCAATTAGCATAAAGATCGGACAACAAAGACCGAAGCTATTCACGAACGCGTTGCCCAGACAAACTATAGGGCAGAGAGAAAGCAGCACAGCCACACTTCCCATACAGGGTAAAGGGAAAAAGAAGCACAGCTTTATTTCCCAACTGAATAGAAGAAGAAGCACAGCCATAAGCACAAAGTAGTCCAGGGTATCTCTCGGTCGGGCACTTCCGAGGAGACCACACCACAGATGTATTATGCTCTCTCTGTATTAAATGTATTTTTTGCGCTGTCAACAAAGTGAAGAGCGATTGACTGACTGACTGATTGACTGACTGATTGACTGATTGACGCTGTTTAAATGGTTTCAGCAGCCGTCAAAAGAGGCCGTGGCATGCGTGTCGCGCAGCCTGGTCAATGGTCTTATGTTCATTGTGCTGGCAATAATTGTAAAAAGATTAAAGGGTATTTTAATTAAAAATTATATTTATTTGATTTAATTTTTATTGGCGCTTTTCAAAAAGCCATTTAACGTGCGACAACACACGCTTCAAGTGGGCGCTGCCCGGCCATGTGTCCGAAGTGGGGGGCGTGGCAGGGCGACTCTCTCACACACACACACACACGCATATGTGTGTGTAAGTGTGAATTCAAGAACGCAAGGAAATTAATCTTAAGCCGCAGACAGCGAAAAGCCAAAAATAAATCAACAATGCAATAATTTATCAGAAAATATGTGTCCGTTGCAAGTGCAGCAGCAGCAGCAGCACACGCTGAGAGTGAGGCATACACTCTCTCTCTCTCTCGCACACACACACACACACACACACACACTGGCTGGCAGGCTGTCTCGCTCGCTCCGCCTGCTGCGCTGAAAAGTATGCAACAGTGTTTGCGTTTGAATTTGGAGCGTCAGCAGAATGAGTCAGCTGCATATATCACCAGAGTGGGCCGCGGTATGGGAGGGGGGGGGGAGGGGGGCGGTGGGCAGTCGGCACTTAAGTCTCTGTAAAATCCACTGTCATGGCAACGTCAGCCACACACACACACACACACACAAACACACACAGTCATAGCTTTAAAAAAAAAAAAGAACAGCATCGAAAAGCAGCTGCACAAGCAGAGGTCCCGCTGTTGCTGCTGCTGTCCACGTTTGTGGACGCACGAAATATGAGCTAAAGCGCCACACACAGAGAGAGGGGGAGAGAGAGGGGGAGAGAGAGGGAGAGGGAGACAGACATTGGCTGAGGCTCAGGTTGGTCGCCGGCTCGTTGTCAGTTCATGAATCAGTACAGCGACCACGTCAGACGCCACAGTCGGCCGCCCAGTCAGTCAGTCAGTCAGTCAGTCAGTCAGTCAGTCAGTCAGTCAGTCAGTCAGTCTGGCAATCAACACCAGGGCGACTTTCCCCCCCCGCCCCTTACCACGGCCAACGCACGGTCAGCTGCAAACGTGTTTGCGCATTTGGCTGGTTAAAATGTTGCTGCTTCATTATCTGGCCTCTGTGTCCAGGCTGTGCAACTGCTGCAGCTGCAGTCAATAATGTGGGCGCCTTTTCTACACCTACCCCCCCCCCCCTCCAAACACTCCCCTCTTCAACCAACCAACTGCACGGACCATGCACAGCACAATCTCTCAGTTGTCGTCGCCCGTTGCAGCAGCACAAATTGCTTAAATTATGCAAAATATGCGCGCCAGCAAACCAAAAGCACAATTCATGCCTCCCGCTAGCCAACACTTGCACAGACCCGTCAGACAGATGGCACAGTGTTGGTAAGTGCTGCACAGCCTTTGGCCACTGGCTACGGCCGTTGTCAACGCACAAAAACAAAAGCAACAAAAACAAAAACACTTTCAAATTCATTTTCAAATTGATGAAACTTGCGCGCGCGTGTGTGTGTGTGTGTGTGTGTGTGTGTGTGTGTGTGTGTGTGTGTGTGTGTGTGTGTGTGTGTGTGTGTGTGTCTTTGAAGTTGTTAAAGGGTTCGATTCGCAGCTAAGCCCAGGTCACACGCTGGCCAGCCCAAAAAAGAAAAATTACCCCCCCCCCCCGTTCACGGCACTAAGTCCTACCCTTTGCCACATTGGCCCCCCCTTCACCCCTCCACCAACCCGCCCCCCGTCAGTGCCACGCCCCGCTGCGAGTGTCTGTTCGCGTTGTGCTTTGTATTCACAAATCCAATCCAATTTAAGAGTGTAATTACATCAATTAAACTTAATCAAACTGTTTCAAAAGAGACGCGACGCGAAAAACGCAACTTCAACTTTTAAGGCGGAATTGCCTGGCGCGCACCGTGTCCCAAAACCCATTAAAACAGTGCCCAAAAAAATATATCTATTGTTAGTGTATGAATTTTGCTAATTTGTGAGGAATTTCGCTTTAAGCAAAATTATTTAGTTATTTATTATTTATTTATTTATTTGATTTTTTGTTGATTTTCACATGTTTTATGCTTTACTGAAATGTTTACCTATTTTTTTTTTTTTTTTAGCTCAAGAAATGAGAGAAACAAATATATGCAAAACTGGCAAAAACTGGCATAAAAATCTCTAACAAATCCAAGCTGGAGCCAGAGGTAAGAATTCCCGTCTCCATAAAGTAAATATATATTTATTGTATGTATGTATATAGAAACATTTGTTTATATTTCACCGATAAATTTCATATCTAATAGCTAATCATATGGAGATACAATCATATCCGTCTGTCTGTCAAAAACTTTTATCGATATATCACATAGTTTTCCCAATATCGATAAATATCGATTTTCCGACTTGACTCTTCGAGCATAACTCGATTTCGATCAGAGCTAGATAAACCAAACTTTCGTTCGGATTAAAAATAGTTCGGTTTTTCGATAACCCGCCCATAAAACAATTTTCTTTTGTGTGTCATCTTCAGGCCTTGAGAATATCAAAAAGATCGGACTACAAACACCGAAGTTGATCAATAATGCATTTCCCACATCGATTAAGGGCCAGGGGGGAAGAAGAAGCAGCACAGATGTGCACAATCTAAAGTGTCCAGGGTATCTCCGCGTCGAGCACTCCCCGCCAGATGTAGCTTACATGTTATACGCATTCTTCATTTTCAAGAATTTATTTCCCTTACACTCTCAACCACTGTGCGCATTTCGTGCTCTCTCTCACTCTTCTCCCGCTTGCTCTCTCTCCCTTACTCTCTCCCTTTTTCTCTGCCTTGCTCTCTCCCTCGCTCTCTGTGTGTCTGTCTCGCACACACTTGTGAAAATTCACGTGCTCAAAATTCGCGCACACTAATTAAGTGCCTGGCAAGTAAGAAGTAAGTTGCCTCATGATGAGCAGCAGCAAGATGCCGCAGTAGCTCTGCCAGCAGCAGCAGCACTTTCTGTCCAAGCACACCGCCCCCCCTGCCCCCTGCCACCCCTGCCCCCTACCTGTGCACACCTTTTGGTAGCACCTGGTGTGTTGGGCTTTGGCATCAGGTTCTTGCGCCTTTGCTTCATATAATTTATGTTACATTTGCTGGCTGTGGCATAACTTTGCCCTGTGCAACTCGCACTTGCCACTTGGCCTGCTCCTCACCTCCGTCTCTCTCTCTCCCTCTCCGTCTGTCTGTCTGTCTGTCTGTCTGTCTGTCTGTCACTTAGTCAGTCAGTCAGTTCGTCAGTCACTTTGAGCTCCAAATCAAGTCAGGCAGCCAGGTGTGTCTATGTCTCTGTGCGCGTGTGTGTGTGTGTGTGTTTGTTGTGTGTGTGGGTTGGAGGCATGTGGCACGTGACTTAAATAAATTGCAAAAATCTTTCTCTCGCTTTGCTTGCGTACAAGTATTTCGCATAGTTCACCTTAAAAAACGCCATCCAGCCCAAACTTTGGCTCTGCCTTTTGTTTCTGCGCCCGTCCTCTCTCTCTCTCTCTCCCTTCCTCCCTTCCCTCCGCCCATCAAAAACGCTGGCATTTATGTGTCTGTGTGCGTCATGAGTTTATTAGCAGTCAGAACTTGGCGCAGCGCCACCTGTCGGCAAGAACTTTGCCACACACACACACATAATCAACACCTAATCAAAGTAATAGAAACTTATTGAATTAATCGCCAGGCATTGAATTTCTATTTGTTATCAGCACTGATTACTGAGGCAGTTAACTCTCCTTCACCTCCCCCCCCATTCACCCCCTTCTTAGCACAAGTGAATAGCTAGCAGCCCCCCCCCCCTCCCCTCCCTCCCTGCCAGCCACGCCCACTCCATAAATCTACCAACTCATTATAAGCACTCGACTCGCTAATCATCGAAATTGGCAAATTCGCATCGCTCTCTGTCTCGCTCTGCCGCTTTCCAACACTCCGTCTAGCCAGCCAGTGTTGACAGCTGTCAGCAGTTGTTTGGCTTGCAGCCCATCAATTTTGATTAGTTCGGAACGCGTCAATAACTCCAATTAGACCAATCAAAGGCGAGCAGAGTAAGTCGCTTTGCATATGCGAACTGCGTCTTAGTTGTCCGTCAAGTCTATCGATAGTCCGATAGTTCGATAGCTCGATAGTTTCAATTGACACTCGATTTATTGCTTGTTATCGTCTCAGCTACAACTATCCATATTTTTTCGTGATTCTTGATAGCTTCTTACTTCAAAGTTGGGCGCACTCGGCTTTTAAGTTTCAAAAGGCATTCGATTTATCGCCAGTTATCGATTGCCCATCAATTGTATCGATCACTTGAGCACATATTGTGGCAGCTTGCACCACAAATATAGTTTGTTTTTAGTAAATAGATGATGTTATTTCATTAATACTCAACTAAGGAGTCAAGTGTAAAATGCTCGCATTTAACGTGAGTAACTTATCGACACGATTAGTTATCGATTGTTTCAATAAATTGATATTACTCTATCAAAAACAAGTTGCCTAGCTGTTGAGGCAAATTTCTTAAAAGTATCGATAGTTTAACTACGCCATGGTTTATCGATAACTATCGATAGCTTTATTACTTATTTATTTATTTGTCATCTTATCGATATATATTCGATAATTTATCGATTGTTTTAGTAACCAATAATGTTACCGTGTTGAGAACAACAAAGCGCCTTTTTCCTGACTCATCCCAGTCGGAAAGCATTGTTATCGATAGTATCGATTGGAGAATACTTTTGGCTGCACATTTGTTTCAAGTCAGCTGCAAAAGGTTGCAATTCTTGATCATTATTTAGCGACTACTCTGCCGAGCTTGCATTTATTTAACCAGCTATCTAGCTGGAACTATCGATATATCGATACTATCGATAACGCGATTAGCCGCTGCACAGCTGCCAAATGCTGCTGCGAGTTTATTTTAGTCGACGACGACGCATTTCCGGTTGCCCAAAAAAAAGATGCCAAGAGCCTGCGGCGCACACAATGTTGTTGACATGATAGACAGAGATAGAGACAGAGACAGAGATAGAGATGGCAGAAGGGGCTGTGTTCCTTTTTCGGCTGTCATCGTTTATCGTTGACGCAAATTAAGAATGTAGATATATGTATTTAGAGAGTCGGGGCATAATTATACAAATTGGGAATGCAATTAAATTTAATTGTTCAATGTTGCCGGCACTCGTGAGAAGCTGCCAACTGTTTTTCCACACACAGCACCACTCGCTCTGTCTCTTATTCTTCTTAAGTGTGTGCGGGTGTGTGTGTGCGGGTGTGCGGGTGTGTTTGTGTGTGTGTGCCATGTGTGTGCGGGTGTGCTGCTGCTGCTGTTGGTTGTGTTTTGGCGTTTCTTTTGCGCCCTGGCGCCCAGTCAATGAAATGTAAAAACGTTTTGAGCACGAACCTTGTCTTTCCACTTTGCCAGCCTTCCTACCTCCCTCCCTTCCCCCCCCCCTAACACCCCGCCCCCCCCTCCTCTGTAGAAGTGCGCGTAAGTACCGTAAATAAAACAAGCTGAAATTATAACTGCCGAGCTGCCGGAGCCGGAGCTGAAGCAGCAGCTTTTCTGCTTATGAAGATGAACCAACTATCCAAAGCAGCCTAACCCCCCCCTGACCCCCCTGCCCCCCCCCCCTTTCCACTTCCACCCGCTGGCAAAACAAAAAAAAACATGTTTTTAATGATACATCGCCTGGACAGAAATGAAAATGCACAAGTAATGAGGCGCAGAATGTGACAGAACGCAACAAAACCAAAACGAATACGAAATAAAATGAAACGGAACGGAACGGAACGGAATGAAACGGAACGGAACGGAATGAAACACAGCAAATGCCGCGCCAAACAAGCAAAAGTATCGCAAGCTGAATACGAAATACTCTGGCAGACATTTTCGACATTTGATTGGCGTTCGTTTTCAGTTTTATTATGAAATCCGCAAGAAATTACCCGGCGTTGGCAGGCTTAACTGAAATTCGCTTGTGTAAAAGACATAAAAAGACCTTCAAATTCTTTTGCTGTGGCACATATTCCTTATATACTATTTGTATTGTCTCGTTCTTGGTATGAAAGAGAGAGAGAGAGAGAGAGAGAGGGGAGAGAGAGAGAGAGAGAGGGCGAGACAAGAGAGAGAGGGAGAGAGAGAGAGACAGATACAGAGAGAGAGATACAGAGAGATACAGAGAGAGAGAGAGAGAGAGAGAGAGAGAGAGCGAGAGAGAGAGAGAGAGAGAGAGAGTGAGACAAGAGAGAGCGAGAGAGAAAGAGAGAAGTAGACTCGGCTATATCGAATCGTCTGTTGCTTCCAATCAGATATACATTTATATATATAAATATATATATATATGTATGTTTAGGCAGCTTATCAGCTCGTGAATGTCTCCTTCTGTGCGTGCACCCAAAATGTACAGGGTATAGTACAACCATGAACAATGGAGCGCGAGGTGTGGCAGGGCGACGGGTTGCAGCAATTGTTGGACAGATTCCAACAATTCTTTTGCCCAAGCTACTGCAACAATTTGCGTCCAGCATCCGCTGACCTTCGTTGGATGGGAAGAGTGGGGAGAGTGGGGAGAGGGGGGGTGTATTGGGTTACGGATACGGAAATGTGTTGCGGGCAACGGGTGAAAAACAAAAAAACAAAAAAATAAGAAGAAGAAGAAGACGAAGAAGAAGAAGCAGAAAACGTGCCCCGGTGCCCGATAACATAACAAGCAGGTGGCAATGAATACGAAACAAGGCAGCGCGCGTAGGGTAAATGCCAGCGAAAATCACACTGTGCAACAAAATCAAAGTTTTAATTGTAACTGACAAAGACTCGTTGCTTTAATTAAGCTCTAACAGCAGTTGATTGTTTCTCCAACAATTAACTAGTTGCAAATTGCAAATTTAAGCGACTGAAATGTCGCTTAAATTTTATTGAGAAATTCCGAAATCGTTGACGAAGTTGAGTTGAGCTTTCAATTCGGACTGAGCTTTCAACGTGGATGAGCTTTCAGTATATATGGGGCGAACATTTTCCAGAGCTTTCAGCTTTAAATGAGCTTTAAATGCGTTGTCGTAGTTGAGCTTTGTGCTTTAATAGTTCACATGTCGAGCTTAAAGCTCTGACTTTTCTGATTGCCTCTTAAACATATTAGTCACACATTTAAAGCTTCTTAGTTGTTGTTCGTAGTGGCTTTATGCTTGAAAAAAGCTTTCAGTGTTGAAGCGAATATATATCATCATGAAGCTTTCAGTTTTAAATGAGCTTTACATACGCAATCACTTCAATCAAATAGTTAAAATATACAGAGCTTAAAGCTCTTGGTTTTGTGATTACCTCTTAAAACCAAAGTTCATGTATTTAAAGCTTTGCAGTCGTTGTTCGTAGTTGAGCCTTATGGTTGGAATGAGCTTTCAGTGTTGAAGTGGGCAGATTTCTTAGTTCGCTCAGCTGTAAATGAGCTTTAAATTCGCAACCGTTTTAATTAAATGTCAAACTTAAAGCTCTTGGATTTGTTAAGAATTTTAATGAAATTTCAAATTATTATTCAATCTCCTCAGCTGTTGCTTGATAGTTAAGCTTTAAGCTTTAAGTAAACAATAAGCTTTGTAACGGGTGTAGTTCGTAGAGCTTTTTGCTAAAAATGACCTTAAAACGTGTAATCTTTTTATGGTCAACTAACTTGACTTAGCTGGCTGCAAGCTTTCAGAAGCTTTAACAACAGTTAGCTTGTGCTTTGTTTAATTCAAACTTAATATTAATAGCTTGAAAATTCGCATACATTTTAAGCTTTTCAATTGCTCCTCCTCGTATATACCACCATGCGGAGCTTTAAGGGAGCTTTAAGTGAGCTTTACGTGAGCTTTAAGTGAGCTTTAATAACTCGAAGCCTTGAGCTTTGAATGTGTATGTGTTGAGGAGCAGAATGTCTCTTAAGTGGAAGCCCTTTGTGCGGTTAGCTGACAAAAAAGAAAGTGCTTGAACTCTTTGGCCCAATTATGCTGGCTAGTGTAAATATTTGTAGCGAGTGCAAAAAGTGTCGCCCTCTGCATTTAGTGGCCTATTCAGAACTGACAGTTTGCTCTTATCGTGCTTTGTTTACGCGCCGCTGCACCCGCCAGCCCCGACCAAGCACCCCCCCCCCCCAACCACCAACCCCCCCTCCCCACACCCTGGCTACCCCCTGCTCCAGTTTCGCTTGCTGCTCGTTTACGTAGGCGGGGGCGTGGGAGGCGTAGTGTGTGGGGAGTGGCAGTACATAATATCTTAATTATTTCTTTACATGTGTTTTAATTTTTAGTAAGCTGCTCGCTTCTCTCTGCACGCTTCTTGCTTCCCTCTGCTCCGGCCGTTTGGCATTTCAGTCACGTGCTGCAACTAATGCGCCACGCCCTCTCTGGTGTCACACCCCGCAGCATTCCATTGGCAGCCCGGCAAGAGATCTGAGTCCTGTGGCAAGCACCGAAGCGCCTCGCCAGATCCTTGTTGTTGCCGCTGTTGCATGCCAACGGCTGTTGAATGCCAGACGCAAACGTAAATGTTAAAGTAACTAACTAAATGCAAGCTCAGTCTGAGGCTGAGGCTGACGCTGAGGCCGTGGGTGGGCCGGTTGGCCAAACACATTTGCAGACACTGTGGGCCGAATGAACACTTTGAGTTGATCTGGAACTGGTTTATTCTATTGCACGAGCTGCTCGAGTTTGTTCATATGAACAGAAGACCTGTCCGCAATCGATAAATATCGATTTTCCATTCATTCTACTTGAGCATGTCTCACAGATTATTTGATCTTGGCAAGAACAGGAACTAATCGTATATCAAGGCGCAGAGCAAAAATATTATTGGTTTACCATTTCTCTTCCCAATTTTCATAACATCGATAATTATCGATTTTCCATTTATTCCACTTGAGCATATCTCGCAGATAACTTTGATCTTGGCAAGAACAGGAACTAATCCTCTATCCAGCGTGAAACGATAATATTATTGGTTTACCATTTCTATTCCCATTTTCATAGCATCGATAATTATCGATTTTCCATTTATTCCACTTGAGCATATCTCGGAGTTTTTTTTATCTTGGCAAGAACAGCAACTATTCATATATCCAGGCGCAGAGCGAGCTCATCTTTGGCTTTCCATTTATCTTGCCAATTTTCATAACATGGATAATTATCGATTTTCCATTCATTCAACTTGAGCATATCTCACAGATTACTTTGATCTTGGCAAGAACAGGAACTATTCATATATCCAGCGTGGAGCGGGGAATATTATTGGTTTACCATTTCTCTTCCCAATTTTCATAACATCGATAATTATCGATTTTATTACATTTTGCATTTGTTTTTTAGCATAACTGGAAGATTATAAGAGCTAAATGCACATAAGATGGTTTTGTGGGTTTTCATAGAGCATATTCAGATTAGGCATATTTAACTTTTTGAATAACTTCCACAGTTTCCAGCTTAATAATATTTTAATAATCATTTTCGAAGCTACAGCCTTGATCTTTGGCATGCGCACACTTTTGTGTGTCATATACAAGTCTTGAAAATTTCAGAAAGATTCGATTATACAACGAAGTTAAGTGTGTAAAGATTTTGATGTGTAGAGATTTTGATGTGTAGAGATTCGCAAGAAAGTTTGTAGAGGCTACGCTCAAGATATCATCCTACAACTGAAGGGCGTTCGAACCACGAGAACGTAATGCCAGATTGGCATTTGATTCATTTGATTCAGTTGATGCATTTGATTCATTTCATCCTTTTGATTCATTTGATTCAGTTGATTCATTTGATTCACTTGATTCATTTGATTCACTTGATTCATTTGATTCATTTGATTCATTTGATTCACTTGATTCACTTGATTCACTTGATTCATTTGATTCATTTGATTCATTTGATTCATTTGATTCACTTGATTCATTTTATGCATTTGATTCACTTGATTCATTTGATTCATTTGATTCACTTGATTCATTTGATTCACTTGATTCAGTTGATGCATTTGATTCATTTGATTCATTTGATTCATTTGGTTCACTTGAAGTTCATATTTAATTCGAATACTTTCTGTGCACAGGAAATACGTTTTCTTGCCACAGTGCAACGACGTGGACGTTGAGGAGGAGTTGGGGCTAAGCACTTGCTGCCAAGTTTTCTCAATTACTTGGGCTGAGCCTCGTTGTTGGCCACAGTCGGCCACACCTTGTAGATACCTTTCACCCCCCCCCCCCCTCCCACCACCCTACACACACTCGCACACACTCGCACACCATCTGCGCATGCATGTTGATTAAACAAAAAAGCAGAATATAACTATGAAATTTTAGTTGGAAGCTGCCAGTTGCTGTCTTTGACTGACGCAACCCCTCCACTCTTTCCCCGCACCATCCCCCCCCCCCCCCCCACACACACGCACACCTGCCCGAGTGTGTTCTCTGTGTGTGTGTGTGTGTATTAATCCAACATAATTAAGAAATTTAATTAAATTGCAGCGCGCACTGAATGTAGATTGTGTGTGAGTATCTACAACTGGCACCCCTCCCCCCCACCCTACTCCCCCCTCCAACCCCTGGCGACGGCAAGCAAGTCCGACCAAAAAGAACAAACGACTGCAAAATCAGCCTCAAAGTCAGTTGATCAGAAAGTCTTTTGGACAAAAAAAAAAACAGTTCCGTAAACATTTCAGCAACAAAAAAACAAATAAATGAAAATTCATTCAAGCAAAAGCAACAAGAAGAAGAAGAAGAAGAACCAACAACATGGAGCAGCTGACGGAGCTGGAACCGGAACTGGAACCGGAACTGGCCCTTGGAGCCGGAGCTGGTCACGGGTGCGAGCTTGCCGAGCGTGAATCGCTGAAGCAGACCAATCGCAATGCCAATGCGGCTGCCGGCAAGCAAAAGAACTAGTTCAACTGGCTCGCGAACTGGTTCGTCTGATTATTCACCAGCTCATAGTCGCACCTGCCAGGAGCACTTCAATCAGTTCTCACTGGCCAGTCCGGCGAACGCGAAGTGAGCAAAAAGAACTAGTTCAACTGGTTCGCGAACTGGCTCGTCTGATTATTCACCAACTCATAGTCGCACCTGCCAGGAGCACTTCAATCAGTTCTCACTGGCCACTCCAGCGAACGCCAACTGAAATGAACTAGTTCAACTGGCTCGCGAACTGGTTCGTCTGTTTATTCACCAACTCATAGTCGCACCTGCAATTCATATTTCCGGCGATAAGGAACACTTCAATCAGTTCCCACTGACAAAAAGAACTAGTTCATCTGGTTGGCGAACTGGTTCGTCTGTTTATTCACCAAATAATAGTCGCACCTGTCAGGAGCACTTCAATCAGTTCCCACTGGCCAGTCCGGCGAACGCGAAGTGAGCAAAAAGAACTAGTTCATCTGGTTCGCGAGCTGGTTCGTCTGCTTATTCACCAACTAATGCTCGCACCTGCCATTCATATTTTCGGCCAAAGTTTCGGCCTTCATTCGATATATATCCAGAGCTTCGGCACAATTAATTTTTTGTTTTCCAAATTTGTCGATTTTACATGAGGACTGGCAAAATCTTAGAATCGTTTCTTTTTGTTTTCCAAATGTTTCTTATATGTGCATATACACGTACATTTAGTAAATTCGAAAGTGTGAGCATGGTGGAGCTCGCAAATGAAAATTTGTTGCAAAATAGTTTTTCAAATAAGAACTTGGTTTTCAACCGATCCGTCCCACTGCAACTGTATGATATAGTGGTCCGATTTAAATAAAATGTTGTATATATATGAAAAGCTGAATAAAACTAATAAATGCCGGGTTTGGTCACGATATCGTGATAAACAAAAAAGTTTGCCATACAAGAACCTACTTGTCCGCAGATCGTTCCTATGGCAGCTATATCATAAAATGGTCCGATATTGAAAAGATTTGGTATATATACGAGGCACAAGGTGAAGATAATAAGTGTCGGGCTTGAAACAAATATCTTGATAGACAAAAAGTTGTTCATAGAGGAACTTAATGTTCGGCCCATCATTTCCATGGCAGCTATATGATACAGTGGTCCGATCCGACTGGTTCTGACATATGTACTGCCTGCCTTAAAACTGAGAGACAAGTTTGCATAGAAACAAACAGACGGAGGGACGGACAGACGTGTCTGACTTTATCAACTCGATGCTGTTATTGTTTATATATACATATACACTTTATAGAGTCGAAGATGTCTCCTTTTATGCGTTACACAATTTATGGCAAGCTTCGAAAAACTTCCAAATGTGTTTAAGAAAGAAGAATAGAGCTGGAAAAATTGGAGAATTTAAATGATTGAAATGCATATTCTGCCATAAAGAATAAAATCGATAAATATCGACTTTAATTATTTTTTTTTTTTGTGGCATTACTAAAAGTTATGTTGCTTAGATTCTCGTTAAGCTAACACAAATTCAAGCTATTTCACTTTTTATAATTAGCTTCATTTTTGTTTTCCCCAAAAAAATAAAACACATTTAAGACTTGGGCTTGGCAGGCCGATCGGACTGCAAGCACCGAATTTATTCAATAACCCATTTCCCTCGCTATTCTCTTCTTCTTTAGAGACTTTGGCCCTTCGCTCATATTTACTATTTTTAAAAGCGGTTGGCTTAAAAGTTCGCTGCAATGTTTACAGCTTAGGTATTTAGTTTAAGGTGGAACATTTTATGGCTTAAAGTTAACCTGGCACAGGCCAAAAAAAAAAACGAAAAAAAAAAACGAAAAAAGAGTTGAAATAAACCACTCGCAAAATTTTGATGAGCTGCTCGTGAGGCTGCATTGCTGTGTTAAGTGTTTGCGCTGTCAGTCAGTCTGTCAGTCAGTCAGTCAAGCAGTCAGTCAATCAGTCAGGCAGTCAATCAAGCAGTCAGTCAGTCAGTCAAGTCTGTCGCTGTCGATTCGACTCGAACCTTTTGCGGCTGCCCGGCAATGCAATTTTCATGACACTTCAGCGACTGTCAGTCGCGTGAGGGGAGGAGGGGGGGGGGGGGGGGGCTGCCGGGATTGACGGAGCCAGCGGGGATATGCGGGCTCAGTCAGAGGAGGTAAAGGTCAATGCAGCGCACAACAAATAAAAAATCAACACACACACACACACAGACAGGCATATGAATTTGTAACCGACATTTTTGCACAAAATATGCATAAATACATAAATAAATGTCTGCTTGAAACACACACACACACACACGCACACACACACACACACACACAAAGTGCTTTAATTGCTGCTGCTGCTTTTACTTGTTATACCCTGTAATAAAATAAAGTTTCGTCTTCAGTGGCCGCCGCAATTTTAGTCTCTCCTTCATGCGTTAAAACAATCGATAAATATCGATCCCTTTTGAAGTTCACAATATTCGCCTCATTACTTTGCGCAATCGAACAAATTAAGAGAAGTGGTTGTGTGTGTCTTAGGGTCTTTAACCATTACATCAGGCGAAAATGATGTATTCCAAAAGGAGTTGCGTGGCATAAAGTCGATATTTATCGATAATTATCGATTACATTGAGTTATCAGAAAGAAGGAAAGAAGAAAAGAAGAAAAGAAGGAAAGAAGGAAAGACGGAAAGAAGGAAAGAAGGAAAGAAGGAAGGAAGGAAAGAAGGAAGGAAAGAAGGAAGGAAAGAAGGAAGGAAAGAAGGAAGGAAAGAAGGAAAGAAGGAAGGAAAGAAGTTATCAGAAAGAAGGAAAGAAGGAAAAAAGGAAAGAAGGAAGGAAAGAAGGAAAGAAAGAAAAAAGGAAGGAAGGAAGGAAAGAAGGAAAGAAAGAAAAGAAAGAAAGAAAGAAGGAAAGAAGGAAGGAAAGAAGGAAGGAAAGAAGGAAGGAAAGAAGGAAAGAAAGAAAGAAAGAAAGAAAGAAGAAAGACAGAGAGAAAGAAAGAAAGAAAGAAAGACAGAGAGAAAGAAAGAGAGAAAGACAGAGAGAAAGAAAGAAAAAAAGAAAGACAGAGAGAAAGAAAGAAAGAAAGAAAGACATAGAGAAAGAAAGAAAGAAGGTAAGAAAGAAAGACAGAGAGAAAGAAAGAAAGAAACAAAGACAGAAAGAAAGAAAGAAAGAAAGAAAGACAAAAAGAAAGAAAGAAAGAGGGAAAGAAAGACAGAGAGAAAGAAAGAAAGAAAGACAGAGAGAAAGAAAGAAAGACAGAAAGAAAGAAAGAAAGACAGAAAGAAAGAAAGAAAGAAAGAAAGACAGAGAGAAAGAAAGAAAGAAAGACAGAGAGAAAGAAAGCAAGAAAGAAAGACAGAGAGAAAGAAAGAAAGAAAGAAAGAAAGAAAGAAAGAAAATCTTTAGACTGTCTATATCGCTTTTGGAGCCAGAATGCGCCTCTTCTAATTAGGGACGTCAAGTGTTTAACATACGTTTCATATTGAATACACACAATAAGTTATTTTCTGTTTATGGTTCGATAAGGACGCCAGTTGCTTAAGCATCGATAGTTATCGATTGCAAGCGCTATATCGATGATTTTAATAGCTGCGTATCTTTGCCTGGAACACACGCATCAAGCTCATTTTGTATACGTTTGATAGCGCCAAGCATTTCGCAACAATCGATAAATATCGATAAATATCGATTGGCATTCCAACATATCTCGTTGAGAAAAGTAGCTGCATATCTTCGCAATCGATAAATATCGATTGACACTTTATATTAATTTAATTTGTTTTGATAGCTCTTGACTGCTTCAAGACAATCGATAAATATCGATTTACAGCTGCTTTAAGCTTTAAGCAAATTGTTTGTAGACGCTTCGGTCATATATTTTACTGTAAGGCTTAGTGTGAATATGCAGGGTATTTGGCGGTCGTGCATACTCGCCTAGATGAGTTCTGCTTGTTGCGGGCGTTGAACATTTTTGATTTTTGCGGTCGTTTCGATGATTTTTGCCGGTGCTGCCAGTTCCGTTCATCTGCGCGCAAGTGTGTGTGTCAGTGTGTGTGTGTGTGTGTGTCTGTGTGTGTGTGTGTGTGTCTGTGTGTGTGCTTATATGCTGCTTGGTTGTGTTTCTGGTATTTTGGCTCTGCATTTGTGCCAAACTGTTTGCATTAAAGTTGCGCACTTTTATTGTTGTTGTTGTCGCTTGTTGTTGTTGCTTGTTGTTGTTGCTGCTTATTGTTGTTGTTGCTGCTGTTGCTGCTGTTGTTGTTGCCGTGCTGGCAGGCAGAGTGTTTGAAGTGCACAATAAACGCGGATTCTCTGCCAATATTTGTCTGCAATCATTTCGGCTCGGCTGTCGCTGCCTTTTTGTCTGTCTGTCTAGCTGCCTGCCAGTTGCATGCCACGCCCACCCAGCAAACGCCCCTTCCGCCATGCCTCTGTCTAGCTGAGCTGAGGCCATGGCAGACCAATAAACCGTATAACGCCAACAACAATGGCAACAACAACAACAACAACAACTCCGCTGAAGCAGCAATAAGGCCGCATCGAACGCTGTTAACGTCGCCAGCCACACACACACGCACACACACACACACGCACAGCAGCTGTAACATGTGGCGTATGCGCAATTTTAAACGAGTGCGTGTGTGTGCGTGTGTGTCTCAATCGAGACAATTGGTCTGAGCGCCGCAAGCGCTTCACACATTCCATTTATGACCCGCAGACCGTCACCTAACACACTGCCACGACACCCTGCACCACGCCCCCCCTTCCGCCCCCTGCACACACACTCCATCCATGCCACGCCCCTCGCAGCAGCCGTGCCCCTATGCCAGTGTTGCCAGATGCTTTTGCTTGCGGTCCCAACTGTTTAGTTTTTTAAGGTTTTACTTTTATTTTTAATTTTTTTTTTTGCTTTGCTTAGCTTAGATTTGATTAAATGATTAAGCAAGCACATTGACAGTTAATCGCTCTTACTTAACTTTAATTAATACATGCCTTAAATGTCCCGTTTCACAAACAATTTTGTCGGCAGCTTAAAGGGCAGATTTTAGTAGAGAAATAAGTATTTGTAGGTGAAAATTGAAAAATAATCTTAATTGATACATTGATTGATTGACTGACTGATTGACTGACTGACTGATTGACTGACTGATTGACTGACTGATTCACTGACTGACTGACTGACTGACTGACTGACTGACTGACTGATTCACTGACTGACTGACTGACTGACTGACTGACTGACTGACCGACTGATTGACTGACTGACTGACTGACTGATTCACTGACTGATTGACTGATTGACTGACTGATTGACTGACTGACTGACTGACTGACTGACTGACTGACTGACTGACTGACTGATTGACTGACTGACTGACTGACTGACTGACTGACTGACTGACTGACTGACTGACTAACTGATTGACTGACTGACTGACTGATTGACGGATTGACTGACTGACTGACTGACTGACTGACTGACTGATTGACTGACTGACTGATTCACTGACTGTTTGACTGATTGACTGACTGACTGACTGACTGACTGACTGACTGACTGACTGACTGACTGACTGATTGACTGATAGACTGATTGACTGACTGACTGACTGACTGACTGACTGACTGACTGACTGACTGACTGACTGACTGACTGACTGACTGACTGACTGACTGATTGACTGACTGACTGACTGACTGACTGACTGATTGATTGACTGATTGATGATCAAGGCATAGCATATTTCATTCTCGTATGTGATTGAGGTGCACGTCAAGACAGGCTCTTGGTGAATTCCACCCGCAAGTGTGGAAAAATCGTGAAAAAACGTTTGTAAGAATCCTTTCCATTAACCAGCCAAAATAGCCCGAAGCTAATTTTCAAAGATCTTTGTTTAAATGTATTTGTATTGTGTTTCACACAATTTGGGAAAGTCTGATGAAAATGGGGCTAAAAAATTGGATGATTTAAGCTTTTTTCTATTTCGAAAGATATTTTTGAAAAATCCTGCGACACGTGCTGTGCTTTGAATTTAATTTAAAAGCCAACTTAATGAATTCGTTTTTCAGCGATTTTCGGAAATTCCACCCGCACCCGTGGAAATTGAAGGAGAAATGTTTCGTCCGTTGCGGCTGCGAACTTATTTCCAAGGATCTCAGTGAGAATTGATATGATAGGTGTTTCACACTTGCCGTCCCCTTTGGATTATAAAAACGGGTCTAGCTTCCCGATGCGCCTGGCGTTATCGTCTTCTGCCACATCGGAGGACGTCTCTGCCTAGCTTCCCTTTTTTTTTTCTTCTACAATCTGGCAACTCTGTGCCACACAGACGACGCCTGTGCTAGTCGACGCTTGCTTGTTGATTTTACTCTGTCGCTGTTTACTTTGGTTTTGTCTCCTTTGTCTCTTCTCGTTGTAGTTTGTTTCGACCCCGCCCCGCTCCGCTCCGCCCCTCGCGCGGTTTCTATCGCTTTGCTTGGGCGATTTTAATGCGTCTGTTGCGTTTTGGTGACCCCGAAAAGAAACAAAAAAGTATGCTATGGTTTTTTTTATTGCCCCTGCCGCGTCTTGTAATGACTTTGTCATGCATCGGGCAACATGCCACGCACCAAAAATAAAGCAACTTTGACACAAAATGTGGCTTAAAGCAAACAACAGCTAAATTGTTAACAAATTTCAGCGAGTAGCGCTGCGAAACATCAACGCGAAACAGGTGAAATAACAAAAAACGAATTCTGTTTCATTTGCAGAGATAAGCTCTATCGATAGAGTGTATAAAATGCGCTTCGATTTCAATGCGACAAAATTTGTTGAAAGCTTTCAAAGCACATTAAAGCTTTGCACCGTGTTGTTTTAAGTCAAAAGCTCTTTATTGTAATTGTGTAAGCACGCGAAAGATTTTACAATGAAAATAGCATTCGCTAAATGAGCTGAAAGCTTTGCAAGCGCATAAAAGCTCCAGCTGAGCCATCTTTAAGTTTTGACAAGCTTTTTATAAGTGCGATTGTAGCCGAAAGCTCTAGGATTGTGTAGATAACAGTAGGAAAGGGTAAAGCTTTAAGGTAACATGATATATTTTGGATACTTCAATGAAAATCACTTTAAGCTTAAATCTTGATTTGCGAGCTTTCACTTGAAGCAATGCATTTTTGCAGTTAAATAAAAATAAATTGTCCCACTTAAATGAAATTGATTCAATTTAAATGTTAACAACTTTAAGTCCTTAGGGCTTAGAGCAAGTGAATTTAAAGCAGTTAATGTAATAAGCTCTGCGAGGCAGCTTTTTTGACAGCTTAAGCATTAAAAAGCTCCCCAAAGCTTTTGGTTCAGTTTGAGCTGCTTAAGCACAGCAGTTGGTATATTCAATATTTCAATAGTTAACGTTTTAAGCTGAAAAGCTTTGTGAAGCAGCTTTAAGCAGCTTTAATTGCAGCAAGCTTCTTGGAGCTTTTGCCAGCTTGAGCCCAGCAGCTGATTAAATGAACATTGATCAAAACCTAAAGCTCGCAAGCTTTACGTATGAACTTTCTACTGCTTCGCTAACTGAAAGCGTCTGAAAGCTTTCAGCGAGCGTCTGCTTGGGATTAGCCTGCGTGAAGGGTATTTGAAGTGCGCCAAAGAAAACTTTGTCAAGTTTCTCTGTATGTGTGTGTGTGTGTGTGTGTGCGACATGCTATATTAATATTGTTGTGCTTGTTGCGGCTTGGCTGTTATTGTTGGCGTTGTTGCGAAAAGCGCAGTCTGTGCAAGCCTTGCACAAGCGCGACGCTAAGGGCCGGATCAGGGAAACGGGGGAGACAGGGTGGAGGGGGAGGGGTTGAGGGGCACTTTTGGCGTCTCTTTAACATGGCCAATAATAGAGTTGACCGCAAAAGCAACAGGCCGCAAGCAGCTGCGCCAGCTGCTTGGCCAGATCCCTGCGCCCTTAAAAGGGCGTTAAAAAAACAAGCAAAAAAAAAGAAAGCTTCAAATAAAAGAAGTCGCATAACAAAAGCGATAACTAACTAAATAAATAACATAAATTAACTAAATTTGTAGACAATTTTGTCTGTTAAGTGTAAAACTTTGTCTCTATCCGGCAACGCAAAGGGGTTAAAAGGGTCAGGGGTCAATATGGAGGGGGGGAGGAATGGCGGGGATGGGCTGGATTTAGCTGGTGTAAAAATGTTCACGGTTGATGCGTCTTGTGTCGTCGTCCTCGTTGGCAAATGGGCAATGGCAATATAACCATATGGAGGCCACACACACACACACACACACACATGCATAGAGCATATATGAAGAGGGGCTGTGTGTGTGTGTGTGTAGGGGGGCGGGGAGAGGGGCGAACTGTGGGGCAATGTTGTGACATCAAATGTTCATGTTAACAACTTTTCTAAAACTCAATGAGCTGTTGTTTGTGTTGTTGCTTGCCGCCTTGGCTTGACTCTACACACACACACGCACACACACACACACACACATAGTTAGTGAGTGTGGCAGAGGTGAGTCAGAGGGAAGGGGGAGTGCGAGGGGTCACAGACGCACACAGTCAGCCAGGCGCAAACACGTCGAGTGTTTTGTAGCAAATAATTTTGCACAAAGTTCTCGCCTTAACGATTTGAACACATGTTAACATGAAGAGTAACAACAACAACAACAACAACAACAGCAACAACAAAAACAACAACAACAGCAACAACAACAACAGGAACAAGAACAATGTGCCCCAGCATAGCCTGGCAGATAGGATAACAACAAGGATAACACTTCGACATGATAATAAATATGGTTGAGGGCGCGGGCGCGGGCGCGACCAGACAACAAGCTTCCCAACTTGTGCTCGCCCCCTCGCCCTCCCCCTCGCCCTTGTCCTTGTCCTCACTCTGTCGCAGCGGTAGTGTATTTAGAAAATTATTATGCCAATTAAAAATTAAATCAAATACAATTAAATGAGATGAAGAGAAGAGAAGCAAAGAGAAGGGAAGAAAGGAGAAGAGAAGAGAAGCGAAGAGGGGAGAAGAGGAGAGGAGAAGAGAGGAGAAGAGAAGAGAAGAGAAGAGAAGAGAAGGGAAAAAATGAGAAGAGAAGAGAAGAGGCAAAGTAAACAGAGGAGAAGAGAAGGGAAGAAAGGAGAAGAGAAGAGAAAAGAGGAGAAGATAGGAGAAGAGAGGAGAAGAGATGAAAAGCGAAGAGAAGGGAAGAAATGAAAAGAGAGGAGAAGAGAAGAGAAGAGAGAAGAGAAGAAAAGAGAAGCGAAGAGAAGAAAGAAAACAGAGGAGAAGAGAAGAGAGGAGAAGAGAGGAGAAGAGAAGAAAAGAGAAGAGAAGAGAAGAGAAGAAAAGAGAAGGGAAGAAATGAGAAGAGAAGAGAAGAAAAGAGAAGCGAAGAGAAGAAAAGAAAAGAGGAGAAAAGAAAACAGAGGAGAAGAGAAGAGAGGAGAAGAGAGGAGAAGAGAGGAGAAGAGAGGAGAAGAGAGGAGAAGAGAGGAGAAGAGAGGAGAAGAGAGGAGAAGAGAGGAGAAGAGAGGAGAAGAGAAGAGAAGCGAAGAGAAGAAAAGAAAAGAGAAGAAAAGAAAACAGAGGAGAAGAGAGGAGAAGAGAGGAGAAGAGAGGAGAAGAGAAGAGAAGAGAATAGAAGAAAAGAGAAGAGGCAAAGAAAAGCGAAGAGAACTAAGAAATTGGTTCGAACCGTGAACTGAAACATTAATCACTTTTGATTGATTACAACCATGATTTAGGGCTATATCAATCAAATTATATACTCTTGCATTTGCACAAACTTAATATCTATACACAGCAAAAAGTCTTGGGTTCGAACCAGTAACCAGCACGCACAAAGTCTCAGGCTCAGGCCCTCATTCTACCTAGATTTCCTTCGGCGATTAATACAATTTAAAGCACAATTTCGCTGAGTGTACTCAATGGCTGGCTCCCCAAGAGTTGGGCTAGTTTTAAAACAATTATGGGCGTGGCTGTGAGATGAAGGTGGGCGGCTTTTAACTTGGCCAAAAAAAATGATCAACAGCCGAACAAATCTGTGCGTTGTCATTTACTGCAGACATTCACAACGAGCAGGTGGGCGGCTGTCAAGTGGGTCAAAGGGGAGAGGGGCGGGGGGCGGGGGGCGGGGGGATATAGCCTGGTTTATATGACGGCTAATAAAACAGGCAGCTAGGCGAAATGTTCATTCGTATGCAGCGAATGGGACGCCGGCGAATGCCAATTTCGCATACCAAATTCTCTCTCTCTCTCTCTGTATTTATATATATTTCCTTTTTTTAAAGGGGCGGAGGGGGGAGTGGGCGGGGGGGGAGGGGTCGGGTCGAGGCGTATTGCGTATTTGGAACACGTTTAAGCAGCTGCTGCAAATGCATGAAAAGCAATAATGCAAAAAGAAAACGAACTGGAAAAGACGTCGGCCAATGGAACAAAAGATGCAAACAGAAGCATGACAAAAAAGGAACAGGCTGAGAAAGTGGCAAATTCACAATAACGAATATTCAATACACTATCTTAGTCACAATCGGATTCTAGAGCCTGGCTTTTCACATGCCTGAGCCCAGCGCCGAGACAGACAATTCCATCCATGGCCAATAGACCACGATCTGGTTAATCCTTACTTTCAATTATTCTATATCCTTCCGTGTCCTGGCCTTATAAGCAACTGTTACGATTTTGATGATCATAATTGGCAGCTCAAACTAATTAAACTAATCGAGCTGCTCTTGAATTTCCATTCTTATTTCATTTTCCGCGCATATTCCGCCGCTGCGGGTGAATTCAACGGGATATATGAGCACAATAATCGAGCAACCTTTAAATGTACGTATTTATTTTACTTTATTTGATTTTCAAGCTAATTAACGCTCATATTCCACCCTTGCGGGTGAGTTCGTATTCATTAAAGCTGCTATGAAAAGCTTTGCAAAAGAGCTTTTCAATCGAGACATAAATCTGCTATGAATGTTTAACAATTTCTTTGTCAACGAGCGAGAAGCTGAGCGAATGATAGACAAAAATATGCATTACATCAATTTCCACTCATTTTTCACACAAATGTGTGGAATTTGTGCACAAACCGCTTAAATGTAGCTACAGTCTTTCAGCTTTTACACCGTCAATCAGTCAGTCAGTCAGTCAGTCAGTCAGTCTGTAAATTAAGGCAAATAGTTAGCTGGCAACCGTATCTTAGATATCCGAAGTACCCGCAATTAGGGTATTCGTGACAATGTAAAATTGGCTAGCTAAATTATGGGTAGTGCACATAGATTGAGTTACGACTGTCGGAGCGTTGCTTTGTGGCCATAACGATGCTCGGATCGCTTGGATGTAGTTACAATCAGCAGGCAGCTGCACCAGCTGTGGCAACTCTGGCAAAGGATCAGCTTAGGATGCACTTTGCGCCGCGCCGCGTCGCGTCGCGTCGCGTTAAATATTAAGCAATTGTCAAGTAGCCTGCTTATGCATGCCATATTCGATTCGATGCCAGGTGGCCAGGGTTGCCACATCTGTGCGCAAAGTGGATAAGCTGCGCCACTAAGTCAGTTGGCACCTTAACAGACACACGTGTCAAACGATTTGACAGCAGCTACCACCTGCGACACCCCACGACCGGTGACAGCCACACGTAGCCAGTGTCGAGGTGGCGAGCAGGTGACAGTCAGCGCATCAAACGCGTCTATGCATCGCTTGGCGTGGGTGGATGCACGAAGAGATTGAGCGGGCTAGGGTAGTCTGAAGTACTGGGTAGTCGGTAGCAGGTACTGGCTAGTAAGTAGTCAGTAACTGGTAACGCGTAACGGGTATTGGGTAGCGGGTGTTGGGAAAGAAGTAGCGGATACTGGGCAACGAGTAACGAGTAGCAGTTACTAGATAACGAGTAACGAGTAGCGGTTACTGGATAACGAGTAACGAGTAGCGGTTACTGGATAACGAGTAACGAGTAGCGGTTACTGGATAACGAGTAACGAGTAGCGGTTACTGGGCAACGAGTAACGAGTAGCGGTTACTGGGCAACGAGTAACGAGTAGCGGTTACTGGATAACGAGTAACGAGTAGCGGTTACTGGGCAACGAGTAACGAGTAGCGGTTACTGGATAACGAGTAACGAGTAGCGGTTACTGGATAACGAGTAACGAGTAGCGGTTACTGGATAACGAGTAACGAGTAGCGGTTACTGGGCAACGAGTAACGAGTAGCGGTTACTGGGCAACGAGTAACGAGTAGCGGTTACTGGATAACGAGTAACGAGTAGCGGTTACTGGGCAACGAGTAACGAGTAGCGGTTACTGGATAACGAGTAACGAGTAGCGGTTACTGGATAACGAGTAACGAGTAGCGGTTACTGGATAACGAGTAACGAGTAGCGGTTACTGGGCAACGAGTAACGAGTAGCGGTTACTGGGCAACGAGTAACGAGTAGCGGTTACTGGATAACGAGTAACGAGTAGCGGTTACTGGATGACGAGTATCGAGGAGCGGTTACTGAATAACGAGTAACGAGTAGCGGTTACTGGATAACGAGTAACGAGTAGCAGTCTCTAGATAACGAGTAACGAGTAGCGGTTACTGGATAACGAGTAACGAGTGCTGGTTACTGGGCAACGAGTAACGAGTTGCGGTTACTGGATAACGAGTAACGAGTAGCGGTTACTGGATAACGAGTAACGAGTTGCGGTTACTGGATAACGAGTAGCGGTTACTGGATAACGAGTAACGAGTAGCGGTTACTGGATAACGAGTAACAAGTAGCGGTTACTGGATAGCGAGTTACGGGTAACCAATATCGGTAAGCGGGTAGCGAGTAACCGGTACTCTGCTAGGCAGTAACCGCTACTGGCTAAGAGGCACGGGTAACGAGTAACAAATAACGGCTAGAGAGTAACGAGTATCGGGTTAGCGAAAGTATCGGTAACTGGCTATCGAGTAACGGGTACTGGCTAGCGAGTAACGGGTACTGAGGTAGCGGATAACGGATGTAAGGTAAAGAGTGACAAGTAACGGGTAGTAAGTAGCGGTTACTTACATGCGAGTAACGGGAACTGAGGTAGCGGGTATTGAGTAGTGAGTACAGTCAGCGAGTAACGGTTTGTGGGTCGTAGGTAACGGATATCGGGTAGTGACTGGCGTATTTAGCAACGTGTTTAAGGAGCAACGGGAACCGGTTAACGGTTACTGGGTAACGGGTACTTGCTGCTATGCAGTTAATATAAAGTACCATTGTTCCGTTGTTGATTTTACATACATATTTCTCTCTCTCTCTCTCTCGCTCTCTCTCTCTCGCTCGCTCTCTCGCTCTGTGTTTCGCGCTCATCTCTTTGGCTGTTCACCGTGCGCTTTTATTATTATAAAATACGCATGAGTTAGTGTGCATATTTCATGGATTTTGTGTGTAAAGGGATAAAAATGCAATCAGTCGCAAAAACCAGCAAAGTGAAACAGACAAAAAAGGCGTGCGCAACAGAATTCGAGCAGAGAATAAAAAAAGAGAGGGAAAGTGCGAACGAGATTTGCCCACCAACCCAGCCCCCCCCCCCCTCCCCCTCAACAAAGCCCCCCTGCCGTCGCCTGCATTTATCTAGTTAGACAAATTGCACTTACAACTTAATTTCCATTTCGGGATGGAGCAAAGTGTGTCCCTAAAATTCGTGGGCCGCTCGTAAAATAACTCGCAAGCCACACAAATAATATATCTCTGTTATTTAAAGCGACAATTCAAGCATTTTGAAAGTCAGACAACGGCGTATTGTGCTTTAAGCGCAACTAATTGAAGTGAGAGTGAGCTTAAGATTGAGCTTTAAGTTAAGCGAGCTTTGATTGCATTGAAGCTCTAATTGGAGCTTGCCGTCTTAAGCTCGTTGCTTTGCTTCGTAGATCGTACCAAAGCTTTAAGTAGAGCTTTAATTGAACTTGGCGGAGCTTTAAGCTCAAAACGAGCTTTAAGTCGGGTGATTTTTCTTCTGTTGAGCGTGCATCTATTACGCTTCGAGTATTGCTTTAAGACTTAAGAGAGCTTTATTTGGCATACACAACAAAAGCTTTCAGTAGAGATTTACGCTTTAAGTGAGCTTTAGTATGTTTAATGTGCATCTGTTGAGCTACGAGTAGCGCCTTAGTGAGCTTTTTTGTGTATTGTATATACTATGCCTATTAAGCTTTGAGTAGAGCTTTAAGCTAAAAGTGCGCTTTATTGTGTTAAGCATACATACGTGCACATAACCTTAGCAAAGCTCTGATTAAACCTAGTTCTTACAGCCAGATCAGGCTTGCTTTAGGTAGAGCTTTCAGCCTTGTTAGAGTTTTATATGTGTTTCTGAGGCCTTAAGCTTAAGCTAAAGCGAGCTTTAAGCGGCAAATAGTTGTTTGTAAAAACTAAAATGTTTTCCAAATTGTAGTCGTATATGAAAACGAGCTACTTTAGAAATATATGTCAAATTTGTAATGTTTTAAATCATTTTTAATTACGATCTCTTAAGTCAACTCTTCTACGCAGGTCGATTGGATGAAAGACTTAAAAGTTCTATAAGGTTCTTTTCCACGCATTTTCCGATCATTTTTGTGGATTTTTCAATTCTCCTTACACGTTCAGTTTGTCTCACATAAATCGATGTATTATGTAAATTCTTTTCTCGGTACAAACTCGCCTGATTTAGCTGCTGCTGGTTCGGTTCACGGTTCCAGGCGCGAACTAGTTCGATATCAAATCGGTTTGCAGCCTTGATGTGAATCGAATGACATTTGTTTATGAACAACATGGGCAGGCTAAGAGAAAATGGCTAAATAAAAGCTAGACCGTTCTCTCGCTCACACACTCTCTTTCCTCTCTCTCTCTCGCTCTCTCGCTCTCTCGCTCTCTCTCTCTGTCTTACCCTCTCGCTGCTTTCACTCTCTTTCGCCCTCACTCTCTCTCTCTCTCTCTCTCTCTGTCTCTCTCTCTCTCTCTGCTACTCAGAGAATAGTCAGAAATCTCGACGAATTATAGTGATAAAGTCGTCGTTGTTGGAGTTGTTGGAGCTGTTGTTGTTGTTGTTGCTGCTGCTGCTGCTGCTGTTGTCTTTTTCGTGTCGTGTCGTGTCGTGCCTAGTCGTGCCTAGTCGTGCCGTGCCGTGCTCTGCGCTCTGTGCTCTCCCAAATGGGCATCGTCGCATCGCGCCATCTGAGCGCTGAGAAGCTACAGGAGATCCAGAACGAGTCGGGCTTCTCGCCGCTGCGCATCGACTATCTGCTGGGCCAGTATCAATCGCTGGAACGTGACACCGAGGGCCGGGTGCTGCGCAGCGAGCTGCTGAAGGTGCCGCCGGTGGCGGGTCATCCCCTGGCCGATCGTCTGGTCGATGTGTATCTGTATCCATCGCTGGGCTTTCGCCATTTCATGCACGGCCTATCCCGATTTCGGCGCAGCGAGCCGCTGCAGCGCAAGCTGCAATCCCTGCTGGGCATGTACGATCCGGACGCCGATGGGCTGCTCAGTGCGGATCAGTGCGATGAGCTGCTCGCCCGGCTGCCGGCGACGCGGCGCGAGCTCCGCTCGATGCGCTGGAAGCTAAAGAAGCTGATGGCCGCCCAGGCACTCGAGCAGCCCGAGCGGAACACGGAGCCGGAACGGGAACGGGAACGGGAACGGAAGCAGCTGGAGCTGCCGCAAAAGGAGCTGCAGCTGGAGCAGCAGAAGGGCTGCATCAACTGCGACGATTTGGGCTACATAACACGCGACCTGGATCTCGATCAGAGCCTCTCGCTGCGCTTCAACTAGACGGCCACATATATACATCTATATATATATATCTATTATATATGTGTGTGTATATGTGCATGCCCTACATTATACACTCCCCCCCCCACCCCCACCCCTGCCCCGCCTGCCGCCAGCAAGTGGCATCACGTTGCCAAAAGTTTTCACATAAACGCAAAAGTTAAGTCATTCCTGAAAATTGTTTCTTCACATTTACTTGCCAAGCACTTCAGCCAGCGACAGAGACGGCAAAAGCGACACGGAGAGAGAGAGCGAAAGAGAGAGAGCGAGAGAGAAAGAGAGAGCTAGAGAGAGGGCGAAAGAGAGAGAGCGAGAGAGAGAGAGCTAGAGAGAGGGCGCAGACTGCACTTCAAGGGGCTTGTGTGTGTAATAGGCAGCCAAAAAGTACACACACACACACACACACGCACACGCACACTCGCTCACCTGTTACCCGTTAGCCGTGTGTGTGTGTGTGTGTGTGTGTGTGCGTGTGTGTGCGTGTGTGACATACTGCATATGCATTGCCTTGACAGCTCATTGGCCATTTGGGTGTCATTCATTCCATTGAGTAATTGGCAACGCCACGCAAACGCAACTACTTTTGAAGTCCGGCAACGCCGGCTGCTGCTGCTGTTGTCGTTGCCACACTTTGAAGTTGCTTTGCATGGCCTTTGGCGCTTCGAGTCGATTGGCAAGCGCAGCTGAATGCAAAACCAAAAACAAAAATAAAATAAACTAAAACTGAAACAAAACCATTTTTATACAAATAAACTCGAGCTATTTTGATCGGGGAAACAATCGAAACGCTTCGCAGGCGAAATTACACTTTTTTTTTGCGATTTATCCTGTAGCCACAATTGTTGAATAAGCTGCAGCCGAGCCTAATGCTGCTCACGCTGTTCAAAGTTGAGCTAGAAAGTTTACAAAAAAAATAAACAAGTAAGTCGGGAGCTCCCGACTAGGGGATACCCATTAACCGTCTTCTTCCGACAAGCGATAGCTAGAAAATGAAAGATATATATTGATATACATTTATACTATTCTAGCTCATATTATTTTTTATCGATTACTTGGAAACGGGACAAGTTATCGAATATCGGAAATAAACTCGATCTGCGCATGGACTAGGAGAACCTACAGCTAAAATTTCAAGTCTCTAGCTCTTATAGGTTTCGAGATCCTTGCGTTCATACAGACGGACGGACAGACGGACAGACGGACAGACGGACGGAGAGACGGACGGAGAGACGGACAGACGGACGGACATGGCTAGATCGACTCGGCTGTTGATGCTGATAAAGAATATATATAGTTTATGGGGTCGGAGATGCATTCACACAAATACATAATACCCTTTTTACGCATTTTCAATTCAGTTCAGGGTATAAAAAGCCAGTCCTTATGCCATATTGAATACAGGGTATTATCATATAGAAGCAGACAACTTTGAGTCCAGAACGTATACACTATATATATTTCGGATTGTGTCCATAGAAGTCCATAGCCAAGTTCGTCGAATTTAGTCGTTTTTTTTACAGCGGCGACTTTCACATTTTCTCCAAATATCTGCGAAAGTATTCAATACTTAATTCGAATTTTTAATTTATTAGTATATTATGCTGGAATAATTAAAATTAACTTTTTTCATTATTTTAATTCATATATATGTACATATATAATGCTGATTCTGGCTTTATAAAATATTTAGAATAAGTTATTAAATGCTTCTATTTGCAGATGAAAACAAAGTCTGAACCTTAAATCATGACATCTTCTTCTCTCTTCTCTTCTCTCTTCTATTCTCTTTCTCTTCTCTTCTGTTTCTCTTCTCGTCTCTTCTCTCTTTTCTTTTCTTTTCTCTTCTTTTCTCTTCTCTTCTCTTCTCCTCTCTTCTCGTCTCTTCTCGTCTCTTCTCACTTCTCGTCTCTTCTCGTCTCTTCTCACTTCTCTTCTCTCTTCTCTTCCTTTCTCTTATCTTATCTTCTCTTTCTCTTCTCTTCTCGTCTCTTCTCTTTTCTCTTCTCTCTTCTCTTTCTCTTCTCGTCTCTTCTCTCTTCTCTTGCTTTCTCTTATCTCTTCTCTTCTCTTCCTTTCTCTTCTCCTCTCTTCTTCTTCCCTTCTCTCTTCTCTTCTCTTCTCTCTTCTCCTCTCTTTCTCTTCTCTTCTCTCTTCTCCTCTCTTTCTCTTCTCTTCTCCTACTCTCCCTCTTTTGATCTTCCTCTTTCTCTCCCTTTTTATCTCTACCTTTCTCAGTACATTTGTCTCTCTCCTGCTCTTTTTCTCCCTGTTTATCTCTCTGTCTTTCAGTCTCTTTTTCTCTCTCCCTTTCTGCCCCAATCTCTCCCTCCCCTGCCTACCTCTACCTCTTTCTCCTTCTCTCCCTAATTCTCTCTCCCTCACTTACTCTCTCTCTCTCTCTCTATCTATCGCTCTCTCTCTCTTTCTCTCCCCTGCTCAAAATCACACATTAAATAAATTTTCAAACGCATTTCCCGTTTCGCTAATTTAAATTTAATAAATTCACACATATGCATGCACTACCCTCTCACACACCAATTCCCCTACCCCCTCTCCCCTCCCCTTCGCCATCCGATCCCATCCAGCAGGCTCGCATCGCTCGCATCATCAGTTGAAGCCTTCACGTATTTTGGCATATGTCAAAATTAATTTCGTTGCCAACATTTTGACAGCTTCTCATGCAAACACTTGGCCAGGTCCAGGGCCAGCCTATGCCATCAACACGGTAGAGCTGAAACGAAGCGAGGGGTGGTAGAGGGGGATGGTAGAGGGGGGGGGGGGGGGGGTAGGCAACGCCTGATATTTGGGGTTTGTTATTCATTGGCTCGCAGCCGAGTGGCAAAGCTTTTTGTTTGTTTGTTCTCTCATTTTATTTTTTTTTCCTGCGCAATCATCGTTCAAACATTTTGCCACATCAATAGAAAGACACATTACCAGGCTCCAATACGAAATAAAATAAAAAATAAAAGAAAAACACGAATGAGAACATTTCACGACTCCGCAATACTCTCACTTACAGGCTGAAAAGCGTTTAAATCAATCGAAACATTTAAGCATTTATCTGTGCTGCGAACCAGCAAACTGCGCCACAACGGTTCAAACCCCAACTTACAATCAGTTTTTTTTTAACGCGAACCGAACCTTAAACAAAGCGCAAGTTTTCCAAAAAGAGTTCTTTCTTTTTAAATTCAAATTGGAGTTGAGAAAAATGTCAGCCAAAATCCAATTCAAGTATGTAGAAAAAAAAAGACATGCACTGCGACAATTTCTATTCCCAGCTCTGATCGAACTAACTCTCAGACTCTTTCAATATGCTCGTCTTGCCCCGCCGCGAACAGTGTATGGTGAATAGAATGTTCCCAGTTTGCTTTAATATGGAAAATCATGATGGAAAAATCGCTGCCCAGCCGATTTTCCATGATGTCATGCAGCCATGCATACCCCCGCCCCTTTCCCCCTTCCGCCTTCTGCTGTCGGGGGGGAGATTACGAAATTACCAAAATTAAGAGCACATTTTTTGAATGGTAGCCACAGCTCTGCTCCTCCTCGCCAGTATACCGAATTCAATACCTTTTGTATGTGCAAATTAATGAAATTAAATCGAACTCATTTTAATGATTCGAATCTTGACCCCTAAGGCAAGGCGGCGTCTCCGTCTCCTCCGTCTCCCCTGCCTGGCTGAACCACCTTGCCATTTCACAGGGCGACCAAATCTGTGTGGGGCCTAGCCGGGCTAGAGATGAGTGCGTGTCGTTATCTTTTCTCTTTCCCTTGTGAATCGATAAATATCGATTTTCAGTCACACAAATTGAGCTTATCGAACAGGATATACAAATTTGGTGTCCAGGCTCTCGTATATTTTACATAATATAATATAATATAAATATATCAAACTATGGTTACCTACCAAACAACCAATATACATCGATATATCGCTACATCGATATATCGATTATAAAGCAAATACATTAAGTAAACTGTAAAAATGTTCAGATTCCGTTAGGTTTAAATCCACATAAAAATATATTATAGCTAATGATTTTTCATCCCTTTATGCGTTTGCTGTGTTTAACTTAAATTAAAAAACATAAATCGATAACTTATCGAAGCACAAACGATTATATCCGATTTATTTACAGTTTTCGTGATCAGAACTTTCAGCTTAATCTGTCTGACAGCTTGATGTGGTCAAATTTCGACAAAATCTTTTACAAAATCGATAACTATCGATTATCAGTCACAGATATTGTAAATTATGCAAAATCAACCAATAAATCGATAACTAATCGAAGCACAAACGATTATATCCGATTTATTTACAGTTTTCGTGATTAGAACTTTCAGCTTAATCTGTCTGACAGCTTGATGTGGTCAAATTTCGACAAAATCTTTTACAAAATCGATAACTATCGATTATCAGTCACAGATATTGTAAATTATGCAAAATCAACCAATAAATCGATAACTAATCGAAGCACAAACGATTATATCCGATTTATTTACAGTTTTCGTGATTAGAACTTTCAGCTTAATCTGTCTGACAGCTTGATGTGGTCAAATTTCGACAAAATCTTTTACAAATCGATAACTATCGATTTTTAGTCCCAGATATTGTAAATTATGCAAAATCAACCAATAAATCGATAACTTATCGAAGCACAAACGATTATAATCGATTTATTTACAGTTTTCGTGATTAGAACTTTCAGCTTAATCTGTCTGACAGCTTGATTTGGGCAAATTACGACAAAATCTTTTACAAATCGATAACTATCGATTGTCAGTCACAGATATTGTAAATTATGCAAAATCAACCAATAAATCGATAACTTATCGAAGCACACACGATTATATCCGATTTATTTAGAGTATGCGTGATTAGAACTTTCAGCTTAATCTGTCTGACAGCTTGATGTGGTCAAATTTCGACAAAATCTTTTACAAAATCGATAACTATCGATTGTTAGTCACAAAAAATGAGCCTATCGAACAGGTTTTAAGCACAAGATATACACTATTTGCTGTCTTAGTAATGAGAGAATTGATCGCATTATGGTTAACTTCAGCCGCGCCTCACTCTCCGATAAATCAGCCTGAATTTCGTCACTTTTTCGACCAGCAACATGAAAACAAAGATGTTATTGAAAAATTCATTTACCAACCAAAAAAAAACACGTGTTTAACGCAGCTTCGTGAACACGAAAGCCAAACAGCAAAGGACAACAGGAAACCTATGTGGAATCTTGAATCTTGGCTTGTGGGTTGAGGGGCGACTCGGCTGGGGGGATTGGGGGGTGACTTTTGGATGTTTTGCGTTTGTTTGGTTTGTTGCTGTTGTTGTTGTTGTTTTTGTTATTGCCCTGTTTTCACTTTCGACATCGCGTTAATACGTATGAAATTGTTTGGTGATGGAATCTCGGACGTGATGTGAATATTGTGAATTAATTGCAAACGAAGAGCCGCAGCTGAGGTTCAAGTTTGCCTTCGCTGCGACTTAATATTCTTCTTTTTTTTTTTTTGGTTTTCCGTTTGCCCAAGTCGCAAACGCAGCCATCAAAACAGAAAAACAACACCCGCCCCCGCTGCCACGCCCAGCGTATCGATGAACAACAAAAAAATTAGCTACAAACGGAAGTGTGTCCAGTGCAAGGAACTGGGAGGAGCCAGTGAATCAGTGAATCAGTGAATCCGAATCCGAATGCGAGCTGTGCAAATTGTTTGAAAATAGGTGTTGCCAATACCTGTAACACTCTGTCTGCCTCCCCCCTGCCCCTGCCCCCGCCCCCGCCCCCTTTGCCACCATTTAGGCAACCTGCTCCGCTGGCCGAATCCCTTTGTGTCCTTGTTTCCCGGTCTGTCTGCAATTTTCTGCCCATATCCAATGGGGGGAGCTTTAATGGCGGCAAGCCAGGCCGAATGCAGAGCTCTGATTAACACATTCTGCTGTTTAAACGGGTTTCGTGCTCTTTCATCTTTAAAGCTGCATTTAGAAGAACTTTTTTTTACTGCATTGACATTAGTCATTGCTCGGGGAAACATTTCTCCAATGCTGGCACAATTCAAATGGATTTGGCTCACATACGAATTTAAATGTTGATCACAATGGCAATGGTGACAACTAATGAACGATGAATAATGACAATGACAATGATGGTAAATCATGAATTAGGATATTGATTGTCAATGAACAATGACAATGACAATAATAATAAATAATAAATAATTACTTTGAAAATAATGATAAATAAAATATAATTAATAATGACAATTGCAATAATGATAGATAATGAATAATGACAATGACATTGACAGTGATGATAGATAATAAATTAGGATAGTAATTGTCAATGATGGTAAACATTGAATAATGACAATGACAATGATGATAACTAATAGCAATGACGATGACAATGATGATAACTAATGAATAATGACTTTGAAAATATATATTAACTAATGTTAATGATTGTTAATAATGATAAAAAATGAATAATGCTCAATAATGACAATTACAATGATTATGTATAATGACAATGACAGTGATGATAATGACAAAAATAATAATTGACATAATAAAAACAATAGCTTTAAAATTTCCAAGCTATCAGCATAAGAAATAAACTGCAAATGAAATTTGTCGAGAAAACAATCCGCATGCGGGATTGCGGCCAGAATGAAAGGTGTGAATTGGCTCTCACCTCGCCGAGCCTCAGATGTAAGAGCCCGCAACTCTTGGCCCAATGCCTGCGGCGCAATCGCCACGCCCGCAAGTTGCTTGCCTACGCGGCGTATGAGCAATGTTCCAGCCTTTGTTTTATTTCCTTTCGTTTGTACTTGTATTTTATTCTCGTTTTCCATTTTTATACCCTGAACTGAATTGAAAAAGGCTAAAAAAGGTATTATGTATTTGTGCAAATGTATGTAACAGGCAAAAGGAAACATCCCCGACCCCATAAACTATATATATTCTCGATCAGCATCAACAGCCGAGTCGATCTAGCCATGTCCGTCCGTCCGTCCGTCTGAATGAACGCAAGGATCTCGAAACCTATAAGAGCTAGAGACTTGAAATTTTAGCTGTATGTTCTCCTAGTCCATGCGCAGATCGAGTTTGTTTCCGATATACGATAACTTGTCCCGTTTCCAAGTAATCGATAAAAAATAATATGAGCTAGAGGCACCACTTGACACTTGACATGTAGCTTCTAGAATAGTATATATATATATATATCAAGTATCTTTCGGTTACTGGGTATCCCCTAGTCGGGAGCTCCCCTAGACTAGAACCTCTTACTTGTTTTTTGTTTTTTTTTTTTTTTGGTTTGCAAAGCCCGCATCAGTTGCATTGTCAGTTGATTTGCCTGCCGTCAGTCAACAGTCACTTAAAAGACGCACTGGCAAAGAGAGTGGGAGACGATGATGGTGACCGAGGGGGGGGGGGGGAGGGGTCGGGGGGAGAGCGAGCCAGTGAACGCTCGCGTTGTTGCAATTACGCGAATTCCCCATACACCGTTAAGAGGTTGGCCAACAAAGATTTTTCTTAGAAAACCGCAACGGCAACGCCAGCAGCAGGAGCAGCAGCAGGAGCAGCTGGATCAGGAGCAGGAGCGGCATTCCAAACTAAATTACAAACAAAAATGTTGCTTGCAACATGAAAACCAAAGCGGAAACCGCAACAGCACCAACTGAAAATGTAAACAGAAAATAACAAAAAATACCAAAAAAAAAAAAAAAAAGAAAAGAGTAAAAATAAATACGATAAAAAAAACAGAACGAGATATTACGGCACGCCGAAGACTGAATATCCTTACATAAGCCTTAAGGCTTTGCAGATATGTGATATATATATGATATATAATACGATATACGATATATGATATACGATAAACGATATACGATATACGATCTACGATATACGATGTATGATATATGATATATAATACGATATACGATCTACGATATACGATATATGATATTCGATGTATGATGTATGTATGATGTATGATATATGATATATAATATGATATACGATATATGATATACGATTTACGATCTACGATCTACGATCTACGATCTACGATATACGATATATGATATATGATATATGATATATGATATATGATATATGATATATGATATATGATATATGATATATAATATACGATATACGATATACGATATATGATATATGATATATGATATATGATATATGATATATGATATATGATATATGATATATGATATATGATATATGATATATGATATATGATATATGATATATGATATATGATATATGATATATGATATATGATATATGATATATGATATATGATATATGATATATGATATATGATATATGATATATGATATATGATATATGATATATGATATATGATATATGATATATGATATATGATATATGATATATGATATATGATATATGATATATGATATATGATATATGATATATGATATATGATATATGATATATGATATATGATATATGATATATGATATATGATATATGATATATGATATATGATATATGATATATGATATATGATATATGATATATGATATATGATATATGATATATGATATATGATATATGATATATGATATATGATATATGATATATGATACATGACTAGTTCCCCAGAGTTCCTTAGACAAAAACCGATCGTGCCATTAGTCGATTGTCCATTTTAATCGATAACTACCTATCAAAATTTAAATGTTCAGAGTTTTTGTAAACTTTGAATGCGTGTAAATTTGCTTATGCTCACTCGCTCAAAACTAGTGATTATTTTTATGGTTTCACGGAGTTTCCTAATTCGTAGTTCCACAGAGTTCCTCGAACAAAAACTTATCTTGCCATTAATCGATTGTCCATTTCGATTGCCAACTATCGAAACACAACATTTCTTTTTGCTAATTTCTCAGTGTGTGTTAATTATCCTATGTTCATTTGCTCGGAACTAGTGATTCTCTTGCTAGTTCCACAGAGTTGCTCAGACCCAAACTTATCGATTATCTCGATTGTCCATCTCGATTGCCATCTATCGAAATACTACTCGATCGGAACTAGTGATTATTTGGCTCAGACTAAAAACTCATCTCAAATTTCGTAAATATGCACAAGCTCCATGCTAATACCATAATGCCCCTTTGAGTAGGGTATATGGGCAAAAAAAAAAAAAAGGAAAATCAAAATGAAATGCAGCAAAGGGCCAGCGGCAAAGGCAGCAGCAGCGACTGACTGACTGACTGGCTGACTGGCGGCGGGTTCGGCGTCTTCGAGTCGCCAGCCGCTGCCACACGCACATACACACACACACACACACACACCCGCATACACCCCCCCTTCCCCCTTTGGTGCCGCATCGCATGCAATTTGGTGTGTGTTTCCCAAGAAACCTTTGTTGCATTATTGCCGCAATTTGCAGAAGTGGTGACGTGAGAGCCATCAGAGTGCTGCGGCCACAAGCATATTGGCTCGAAACACACAACCAACCCCCCTCCCCCCCCCCCCCTAGTCCCCTCTCCAGTAACCCGCTGCCGTCGTGCGGCAAATTCTGCGCCGTCAAGCTGCCAGACAGCCAAACAAATAACAACTAAAGTTGGCAATTTGGAGCAGCTCGCGCGCGCCTTACACAAACTAAACCCAAAGCCGTAAGAGCTGCAAAAATTTAGTCCAAGCACCAAGCACAACTACTGGACGAAACGAAGAAGAAGAAGATTTAAAAAAAAAAAAAAGGAAAAGGGGCGCAGCTCATCTGCAAAAGTGGTTCGCCAAGCACTTTGAGGGCGATTGGGCACTTCATAAATAACAAACGGGCAACGCAACTGAAAATCAGCCAAAAAGTTGATTAATATTTGCTGTTGTTTTTCTTCTTCTTAGTTTTTTTCTGGCGTGTGGCAACACTGGCAACACGCACACTGTTATCGATAACAGCCAAAAAAAAAAGGTGCCAATTACCAAAATAAGCAATTGCCCAAAAGCAAACTTTTGCCATATGATTAGACCAAAAGACCAACAAAAGTGCTCTGGACGGGCGTGCCCGACTAGAAGATGCCCTGCTTTCACTTGCCTTTAGACCACATCATGCTCATGGTCCGATCCTTGGCTAGTTTTCACTTAATCGAATCACTTCAAATTGATTCTTATCGATTTCATAAAAAAAAAACAGAATGAGTTATCGAACAATGAATAATGACAATGACAATGATGATTAATCATCAATAAGGATAATGCTTGTCAATGAACAATGACAATAATAATAAATAATAAATAATTACTTTGAAAATAATGATAAATAAAATATAATTATCAATGACAATTGCAATAATGATAAATAATGAATAATGACAATGACATTGTCAGTGATGATAGATAATAAATTAGGATAGTGATTGTCAATGATGATAAACATTGAATAATGACAATGACAATGATGATAACTAATAGCAATGACAATGACAATGATGATAACTAATGAATAATGACATTGATAATATATAATAACTAATGTTAATGTTTGTCAATAATGATAAAAAATGAATAATGCGAGAATTTGAAATAAGCTCGATAGAACTGCAAATAAAATAATAATACCTAACGATAGAGGAATATGGCTTTATACATTTTTACCAAGTATTTACTCTATAATCTTCGCTCGCTACAAAACCAATATACCCTCCTTGCGCATTCTCAATGGGCTCAGGGTATTAAAAAAAAGAAAGAAATAATACAAACAAAACATAACAAAAGAGCAGAAGAAAACTTACCAAGAAATGCCGCTGCAATGCAGTTCGCCTCCCCTTAACCCACTCGAAGTATGTCGAAGTCGTCACGAACTCATGGTCAGTTACAGCTCATGTGCATTTGCATGCCAATGTACAGTGTGTGCACGCTACACGCGACATGCACAAATAAAAAATCGAACAAAAATGAACTGCGAATAAGAATAAATATTGTGAAAAATGCACAAATGGCATATTAATCAACGAACATGCTTAATGTGTCCACTGTAGGCAACAATTACGCTCATCCTTTACAGCGAGTGCAAACTGTACTTGCAGCTGTTCGCTTTTTGTAAAGCAAATCAACTTAATTGAGTTATTGTTGCGCCAAAAGCTTAAATAACTGTTATCGATAAATCGTGTTATCGCTGACACGGTTGCCAAAAGATGTGATATCGATATACATTACATTATCGATAACTGTGTTAGCAACTCCGGTTGATTGTATGATTTGTCGTGCTTCTCAAATGAATAGAGTCTAAGCGAATATAATCGATAAATTTGCTATCGACAAGCGAGTTATCGAAATGTTTTACATCGACATTAAATTACTATGTTATCGGAAACCATATTACAAACATCATTGACAGCGATATATCTGTTATCGCTAAGCGAATATAATCGATAAAAGTGCTATCGATAACGGAGCTATCGATATTACAGACATCGTTGACAGCGATATTGTCGATATAACTTACTATGTTATCGAAAACTAAGTAACGGCAACTACTAATCGATATATCTGTTATCGATAGCTGTATAATGGGTAATTTCAATAGCAAGCTGTAAATCCACTATATTTAGTGTGTACTGTAGTTGGTTCTTAATTGAATATTCTTTCCACTCAAGATCTTTCCAGCGATACTTCAACGGAAAAAAGGCTCTCGCCCAAATAGTCTGCAAGTCTTCAAGTTGAAGTGCAAGCGCGTTTAGCGAGCGTGCACTGTAAGTGCAAGTGCTTGAAATGCTGGCAACAAATTTGTAGCATACTTTTGCGGGCAGCTGGCAGCCAATTGGCAGGGCAGTGTCCAGTCGCCGGAGTCAATTGTTGGGGCCAACTTGAGCCCTACGCAGGCCTGCAGCCAAGACAACAGACGTCCCCATCAGCTGGACGGACCGCAGCCTGTTCAAGCTGGGGCTGGGATTGTGGCTGGGGTTGGGATTGGGATTGGGCTTGGAGTTGGCAAGTTAACTGCAGCTGTGGCCGCAGCACTTGGACTAAGACACCCGAGGAAGTTTGCGAGTTGCCGGAGAGTTGCCAAAACAAGGCCAACTTGTGACGCAAACAACAGGAAGAGCAAGCAGCGCAAGGGCAATAATATCAAATAAATTCCAATAGAGGACGGGCAGGGGGGGAGAGGGGGGGGGGTTGCTGGGTTAACGGGTAACGACACAAATCCGTACAAATTGAATAAGAACTCAATCTTGGCTACTGTCAAAACAAGTTCTTCTCTTTTTTTTTCTTTTTGTTTATTTTTTTATTTTTTATTTTTTTGGGTTCCTGGCAACCGGACACCGCGCCGGACCGTGCGACATGGCGGAAAGATAAAAAACATGGAAAAGCAAAAAAAAAAAACAAATAAGAGGTTCTAGTCTAGGGGAGCTCCCGACTAGGGGATACCCATTAACCGAAAGATACTTTATATATATATATATATATATATATATATATATATATCTATCAAGTTTGGCGACTCTAGCTCATATTATTTTTTATCGATTACTTGGAAACGGGGCAAGTTATCGAATATCGGAAATCAACTCGATCTGCGCATGGACTAGGAGAACCTACAGCCAAAATTTCAAGTCTCTAGCTCTTATAGGTTTCGAGATCCTTGCGTTCATACAGACGGACAGACGGACGGACGGACAGACGGACCGACAGACGGGCAGACAGACGGACATGGCTAGATAGACTCGGCTGTTGATGCTGATCGAGAATATATATATGTAGTTTATGGGGTCGGAGATGCTTCCTTCAGCCTGTTACATACATTTGCACAAATACATAATACCCTTTTTACCCATTTTAAATGGTTACAGGGTATAAAAATGAGAAAATAAAGCATAAAAAACACATCGCAGCGCAGGGCAGAGTCGGAGCTTTATATTGAATTGAAATGAAATGCCCGGCCAATTGTTTGTGTATCATTAAAGGCATCATCATCAATGTGCTCATCGAGTCGCCAGCTGTCCCTCACTCGACATATATACATATATATATATATATATATATATATATATATATATATCTGCTGGCTTCATATTATTATAGCCCGATGGCTCTGTGAGTTTGTGGAAGCCTTTTAAAGCACAATAGTCTGTTGCTCTAACGGATGCATTTCCGTTCGATTTCCTATACGAAAATATCGAAAATTCCGATAAATATCGATTGCTCGTTCGATTGATGATACGAATTGAATCGAACCAAAATTAGATTTCACTCACATCTTTTTAAGTATTTTTCGACGGCCTTCCAACCGAAAGCCGAACAAATATCGCTTGCTAATTCCAATTACTATGAATCGTGCCAAAATTATTTTGATTTTTCGATAACTCGATAGCCGAATTCGATAAAAATCGATTGCTAGCTCGATTGCATATAAAGTGATTGCATATTTCAAGCATATTTTTTATTCTCTTTCGATAACTCTTCATATTTCTAAAAGTATTTTGTTTCGAATGTTATATAGTGTTATATATATATATGTGTGTGTGTGTCTTTCTGTGTGTGTGTGAGTGTGTGTGTGAGTGTGTGTGTTAGTGTATGCATGCATGTCTGTATGCATTTACGTACATATGAATGCATACACGTTTGTTTTCGAATACGAAACGCAGATCAAGCCTTATTTTTCGCTGTGCTGCAAATTTAAATAAAACGAATTTCTATCAAGTGCTCTACTCCTCGATTCTCAAGAATTCAAGTAGGCTCTGCAGTTTTTTATGCTTAGCTAGTATTGTAGTATTTTTTTTGATATTTTTTTTTGGTGTACATATGTGTGTATGTATATATTATGTATGTATGTATGTATGTATGTATGTATGTATGTATTTATGTATGTATGTACGTACGTATGTATGTATGTATGTATGTACGTACGTATGTATATATGTATGTATGTATGTATGTATATATGTATGTATGTATGTATGTATGTATGTACGTACGCATGTATGTATGTGTGTGTGTAATTATGTTATATGTATGTATGTATGTATGTATGTGTTTGTGTATGTATGTATGTATGTATGTATGTATATATGTATGTATGTATGTATGTATGTATGTATGTATGTATGTATGTATGTATGTATGTATGTATGTATGTGTGTATGTATGTATGTATGTGTTTGTGTATGTATGTATGTATGTATGTATGTATGTATGTATGTATGTATATATGTATGTATGTATGTATGTATGTATGTATGTATGTATGCATACATAGAAAACAGACGTACATATATATGCAAACTAGAACTTTTGTACAAAAAATCATTGAATCGTATTTCTACCGAAGAAGGTTGAATTCTGTTAGTCAGTCAGTCATTCAGTCATTCAGTCAGTCAGCCATTCAATCAATCAATCAGTCTGTCATTCAATCAATCAGTCAGTCAGTCAGTCAGTCATTTAGTCAGTCAATCAGTCAGTCTGTCAGTCAGTCAGTCAAGACAAACAGTTTTATATATAGAGATTAGAAAAACTTCAATACAGAAAAGTTATGTCCATTTTCTTACTACCCCACAACGAACACACAACCCCCCTACCCCACCTCCACCTTTAGGGTATTTCCCAAGTCAAGCAAATATGCCACGCCCATCTACTAACCATGTCACTGAGCAGGCAACGGGCATGAGTTGGCGCCTTCGGAGATATTCTGTGCTGGAGTGTACATTGAATTCCAATTAACATCGTTTAGCTAAATGATTGATTGACTTTGTCCATGCGTGTGTGTGTGTGCAAGTATGTGTGTGTGTATGTGTGTGTGTGTGTGTGCGCGCGCCTGTGTTTACCTTCATGTATGTATTTATGCACTTGGAAAGCCTACAAAATTGACAACTGTGATGAATTGACAATTAGTTTATTTCTATAATGAAATTTTATAAATTTCTTAAACATTTTCCATAAAATCAAAGCAGAGAGTGGCCCCGAAATATTTACATACAAAATATATTTCACAAAAAAAATTATTGCCCAACTTTTGATGTCAAATCAATCTTTCTTTCACTCATCTAACGATGAGTGTTGGAAAATACCAGAGCGCAGTGTTTACACTGGATTTGGAAAGTATTACAAAAAAAAGTTATTGATTTATTTTGATAAAAATGCAGCATGTTGTTATATGAAATACTTTTTACACAATTCCGTTTGATTGATATTTATTTTCAATTTAATTAAATATATCGTTTTGCTTTTATTTATCTATTTTGATTGATTGAAGTTAGGTTTTCCTGTTTTGAGCATTTTTTTCAATCGATTTTTTTAATATACAACTATTTATCTCCTTTTTTTTGTGTATTTTTATTTTTGCAATTCTGAAAGAGCTAGAGATTTTAGAAAGAAAATTGGAACATAGATCCTCCTCCTCCTCCACCTCCTCCGACCAGGGGATACCCTGAACCCTTCTTCCGACAGGCGATAGCTATAAAATGAAAGATACTTGATATATATATACATATATACTATTCTAGAAGCTACATGTCAAGTTTGGTGCCTCTAGCTCATATTATTTTTTATCGATTACTTGGAAACGGGGCAAGTTATCGAATATCGGAAACAAACTCAATCTGCGCAGGCACTAGGAGGACCTACACCTAAAATTTCAGGTCTCTAGCTCTTATAGGTTTCGAGATCCTTGCGTTCATACATACGGACCGACGGACAGGCAGGTCGACTCGGCTGTTGATGCTGATCAAGAATATATATACTTTATGGGTCGGAGATGCTTCCATCTGCCTGTTACATACATTTGCACAAATACATTATAACCTTTTTTACCCATTTTTAATGGGTTCAGGGAATAAGAAGAAGAAGGTTCAGGGTATCACCTAGTCGGGCACTCCCGACTAAGGCACTCTTGTTTAAAATGGATTTTGAAAAAATTAATTTAATTAAATTTTTGTATTTATTTTTTATAAATCGATTAAGAATGGGCCTAAAATAATATTATTTATAAAATTAATTATTTAATTTTTTTTTGTGTGCATTTGATTTCCATTAATTCAAAGTTTTACTTGCCCAAGCTAGTTTATATTTAAATCCAAGCTCTTGCTCACAGCTAAAGATTCCCTTTTGGCATACACGACGTTTTGCAACACTGCAAGCTGCATTCAGCTTGCCAACAGTTATCGATCAATTGGCCAGTGTGACCGTTGCGTATCAATTGCAATTTGCCAACATTTTGAGCAGCCACCAAATTTGTGCGTGTGCGTGCGTGTGTGTGTGTGTGTGTGTGTGTGTGTGGGGCTGTCAAGTTATGTATGTGAGGCAATCAAATTGGTCGGTGTGGGTTCGACTGTCGTCGCGCCTGTCGTCGGAGGCCGCGGCACTATTAATTATCATGTTAAAATGTAATTAATTAAAGATGTCGTCAACGCAGCGCTGCGCAGCGATGGCGACGGCGACGGCAACGGCGACGGCTGCGGCGCCCGCACATAACTTTCAATGAAAAGTTAATAAATTACATAATACCGAAAGCGAAATTACAAACGCCATCAACGACGACGACAGCAACAACAACAACAACAACAGCAACAACAACAAACGTCACCTGATAACAAATCAAACGACATTTTTGCTCTGCCTATCGATAAACGCTGACGGCGACGCTGGCGCTGACAGCGACAGCGACAGCGTCGTCGCAGCCGCACAGTGGTTCGCATAGTCGCATTTTTCGTGCGGCAAAGCGAATCAAAACATTCACATTATTTTTGAAACTCAAAGAAAATAAACATAATTTGTATTTATAAATTAAAGATTTTAAATTTACCTTTGATTATGTTTAAAGAAAAGTTAAACTGCTTACGCATAAGTCTTATACGCTTACGCCTAAGTCTTATACGCCTACGGCTAAGTCTTATACGCCTACGCCTAAGTCTTATACGCCTACGCCCAAGTCTTATACGCTTACACCCAAGTCTTATACGCTTACGCCCAAGTCTTATACGCTTACGCCTAAGTCTTATACGCTTACGCCTAAGTCTTATACGCTTACGCCTAAGTCTTATACGCTTACGCATAAGTCTTGTACGCTTACGCATAAGTCTTGTACGCATTCGACTAAGTCTTATACGCTTACGCCTAAGTCTTATACGCTTACGCATAAGTCTTATACGCTTACGCCTAAGTCTTATACGCTTACGCCCAAGTCTCATACGCTTACGCCTAAGTCTTATACGCTTACGCCTAAGTCTTATACGCTTACGCCTAAGTCTTTCTTATACGTATTGTTCTAGTGAAATCTGGTTGAATAGGTTTTTAATTGTTTATTTTTGCTCCAGTTTTTTTTTGCATTTTAGTTTACGGTTCCCCATGTGAACCTGAGTGAAGAAGTTCCTTCAAAATTCTCGACATTTAGATAGAGATATGACTGCAAACCCAAAAGAAATTTGGGTGGTTCAAATTCGTAGTTTTTGATTCCGTTTATGAACCTAAGTGAACAAGTTCCATCAAATTTCAATAAATTCAGACTGCCAAACCCAAAGGAGATGTTGACCGGTTCAAACGATCGCCTCTTGGTTCGCTTTGTGAACGTAAGTGAACTGGTTCCTTCAAATTTCTATAGATTTGAATAGAGATATGTCTGCAAGCCCAACAGAAGTTTTTGGTGGTTCAATTGAATCGGACGTTCGTTAGCTCATTGGTGCAAACGTTCGTCTCTTGGTTCCTTTTGTGAACCAAAGTGAACAAGTTCCTTAAACTACTAGAATACAATTTACGGAGTACAATTTACGGCTCGAATCTCTTTTGGTTCCGTTTGTGAACCAGTTCCATTAAAATTCTTTAGATTAAAGCCCAAAGCAAGCGGTATATATTATTTTCCTTTACGTATTTTATTTATCTGGCAATATAAAACATTATAAAACATAAATACATATATACATATATATATATATAAATCGGAGGGTAGAGTATCGTGTGTAGAGGAGGATAGTTGGGGGTGTAAAGCTGCTAGAATTGTGGATATAGCTTGATTTGGAAGTGCAAGAAAACGACTGATAAAAGTGTTATACAAATTCGGGTCTTGTATGTGCGTTAAAAATTTAGTATTTTTTTTTAAAGTATTTCGGCAATGTAATTTTTGTCGCGTTTCGCTTGGGTTTTTTCTGTAGCACCATGTTTTAGTATTTTGTGTAAAACGGCTCGTCGTAAACGCTTGTGTTTTTCTTTGGCAAAAATATAAAGTTAGTATTTTTGTTATCTACTTTTTCTTAACTGATTTGGATTGTTTTGGTATTTTTATCAATATATATGTATTATATATATATATATATATATTTTTATTGAGCAATTCACGGTAAACGCAGTTCTAATGTCCTGATGTCTTTTCTGGCAAAAAATATAAACTAGTATTTTTTGTATGGTTTATTTTTGTTGATTCGGCTAGAGATGGCTTTTAAGTGAGCGGCTCGTGGTTAACGCAGTTTTTATATATATTTTGCGGCTAGAAGAGTTGGAATTTTTTTTAGTATTTTTGGTATTAAGTATTTTTCTTGTCACAAAAAGAGCCAAGTCTTTAGTATTTTCTTAGTGTTAACGGCCCGTCGGAAATGTAGTTTAGTCTTTCTTGTCTTTTCTGGCAAGAAGAGTTGGTATTTTTTCGTTTTGAATGTTCTGTTGGTATCTTGTTTTGCTTAGTATTTGCAGTCAGCTTGGTGGTATTTTCTTGGCAAAAATATAATTTTAGTATTATTCGGAAAATTACCGCTAACAGATATCGATACTTTTCTGCCTTGGTTATTATAGTATTTGGTATTTTCAGTATTTAGTATTTTTGGTATTTTTGTTTTTGGTTTGTTTTGTGTAAACAGCTCGTCCTTTTAAAGCTGTCTTATCCTTGCGTGTTTTTTGCTCTGCTGCAGCTTGCTGAACCTCAAGGTATGCAAATCGCGGAGATTGAGGAAAGCTCCCGTTTGCAATCTATATTCTATATTTGCCATGCGTTTTGTTATATTGAACGTGTTTGGTTTTGCAGGGCTGGCGGAAAATTTGTACAAATTACCAAAGACCCGACGAATAGCCGCCGGGTGGAACACGATTACCATTATTGCTGTTGCTATTCATTGGCTGGCTGCCCTCCTTAATCGCCGGCTGTATAAAATCAGTTGCACCCGGCTTATAACCCTCTCCAGTTACCGGATTGCCCTCTACAAAGTGTCAAATAAATGGCGAAAGAAAATTAAATAAATAGATGCTGTGACGAATTCGTAAGCCGTTCTACGAGATAGGCGACAGTATTTCAAGCGATCCCCGATTTGTTCTTCGATCTGACGAAGACTATATAGAAAGTATAAGGTATACGAGAACCTAGATACAAAGTTTGATACATGTAGGTGCAATATTTATCGAGCCATGCTTAAATAACCATATCTCAAAAATCGATATTTATCGATGCGAAAAGGGGAAAAGCTTCTGAAATATTCCTTAACTATATATAATTTACGGAAACCTATATACCAAGTTGTGTGTCTATCTGCAAGCTATGTTAAAAAAAAAAACAAAAACTACCAAAATCGATATTTATCGATACTACAAACATTGGGAACATGATATATATTCTTTATCTACCAGCTACCAAGTTGTGTATATATCTATCATCTTTGAGCTATGTTAAAAAACAACAAACTACCCAAATCGATATTTATCGATTACTATGAAAATGGGGCGAGGCTTTGTAAATGGCAGCACAAGGCATCTAGCTCCATCAGTTCCCGGGGGGAATAAGGCTCAAAAAAGATTTTATCAAAATCGATATTTATCGATTAGATGAAAGTGAGTACGTATAACAGACGGACAATGATTATCGGCTATCGAATATATCGGGAAATGCCTCGCCCATCTCTGTGCCAGTATCGTATCGTCTCTAGCTTTATATATATATATATATGATGCAATAAACCAACCTCGATTCTTGAGCTTCTTCGGCTTGAGTCCGCCAACACCGTCGCCGTTCAGCCCGGATCCGGTTATCGGATTGCGCGAATAGTAGTTATCCTTGTTATCGAGCTTGATGCACGGCGTATGCGACTGTTCGACATAATCGCCGCAGGGGCCGAGTGGCTCCTTTAGATCCGGCTCCGGGTCCATGTTGTTCAACGAATATGGCCGTTCCGGATTGGTGCTCGAATCGCGGCGACTCTGCAGACAGACGTCGTGCTTGTCCGACTCAACGAACGTATAATTATCGATCGGCACCGGACCGATATCGTTATCTTTGCAGGGCCGATCAATGTCCAATATATCAACTGGCGGCTCCGATTCGGCGCTGGGTACGGCTGATAATGGACACGCCGGATCACGTTCGAAAGCAAGTGGTCCTTGTATATCCTGAGCTTTTGCTGCGCAAAGAAACGGATATTTCACTTATTCCCACAGTTCCGATTTCGATTTCGATATCGATTTCGATTTCGATTTCGTTCCGTACTTACTGCTCATATTGAGTGGGGCTGGGCTGGTAAACAATATATAATCTCTATATATATATATATATATATGTATATATTTGGTAGAATATATGCCCAAGTGACTTTACAAAATATAAATAAAGCACAATGACTTTTTTTTAGTTTTTTTTGTTTTTTGGTTTAAACGATTTTCGTTGTGTTCAGCTCTCTCACTGGACTTGGACTGAATACGATTTGGACAACAAGCTGGTAACTGAACAAAACTCAACTGAAGTGCGAAACGGCGCCTACTTTTGGTGTACTATGTTGGAGCTCATGTCAAATGGCTTGACAAGCGGTTAAAGTTGACAGACGAAAATTTCGATTGCTGTTGCATTTGTTGTCAACTAAAGTCATGCTCAAAACGAGTTTATTGTTGTTTTTTATCGATCGAATATATCGTCGATAATTATCGATTTTGAGACGTGATTATTCCGGGAATAGCTCGAAAATTACAAGAGCTTGGCAAAACCCAACTTGATATGTAGGTTCCTATATGACATACAGATTGCAAATATTTTCATTATTCCATTCTCAAACCGAGTTTCGGTATCTACTCGCATTTTCAATTTACCGATAATTATCGATTTTGAGAGGAAATTCTTTTGGGGAATAGCTCGAAAATTTTAAGAGCTAGATCGTTGTATATGGATTCTTGTGTGTCATAAACAGATAAGCAATGATTCACTTATTTAGGATATCGATAAAAATCGATTTTTAACTTGATTATTTGGGCATAACTTGAATATATTTAGGCTCTTCTACGTCATGCTCCAAACAAGTATACACCGATTTCTAATATATACCTAACACCCACCCCCCCCCCCCCTTCCCGTAAACAAATCTATAGCCTAGTGTCACAGACTACACAAATTTCATAAAGATCGGACTATAAACACCGAAGTTACGCACATTAACATTGCCCGTAGTATGAGGCATAAAGCAGAAGAAGAAGAAGAGAAGGGCATATCCGTTATCTTTTTATATAGGAAGCGACAACTACCGACATGAGTACACTTGATTTTAGAAGAATCACAATCTGAATAAACGAAATTCATGAGCAAACGCATAAAAGTATTTTTCAGCGCATATTTGTGCTCTGGTCCCACTGTGCGCAGTTCGTTCAAACGTTAAATGTGCTCGTGTGCGTCTGTGTGTGTGTGTGTGTGTGCGTGTGTGTGTGTGCGTGTGTGTGTTTTGTCACGGCCCGCATAATCCGCATGTAAAACAAATTAATAAATAAATAATAAATAATAAATGTGCGTAATAATAATGACTAAAGAAATATCAGAAACAATAAATTATATTTGAGTAGTCGCCAAAAACCGCCGACAAATGCCAAAAACAACAAAGGCAACAATTATTAATGAAAACGTTTGACGGGCCGTAACAGTTAAAGCGCAGCACGGGATGGAGGGAGGGAGGGAGGGGGGGGGGCATGTCATGAGCATTTTATAAGCATTTATTTTTTTTTTTGTGCGCGTAAATAAAATTCGTAACAATATTAAAACTGATGCCTCGCGCAACAATAAATAGAGATGCAAAGGGCTAAAGCGGACTGTGTGAAGTTAGGAGGAGGGGAATGGGGGGGGGGGGGGGAAGCCAGGCTCTTTAAAATAATTTATCGCATGCAATATTCACGCACGCACACACGCACGCACGCATATATTGTGTGCGTGTGCGTGTGCGTGTGCGTGTGCGTGCCGCTGGTTTTTGGCTTCTGCTTTTGTGCCGCTTCTTTAGCCTGTCGCACGTTTTCGCATCCGCATTTGTAAGCAAGTCAGGCAATCGCTTGCCCAATTAAGTGCGTTGAAGCACACTCACGCACACACACACACACACACACACACACACGCACTCACGCACACACATAAATGTTATCACAATGGCTAATTCTCAAAAGTCAAAGCACTCGGATTTCCGCTCATAACAGCCAAATAAACAGCGCAGACACCTCCCTAAACCCCCTCCCTTTACCCCCCGCCCACACACTCTTTGCTGCCACTGCTAACCACTTCCATGCTGCCACGCCCCCACATATAAGCGCCGGAATTAAAAATGTGACACACACAGCACACACGCACACATGGGCGAATCAGAAGAAAACAAAAACATGCAAAATCGCTTTTTCAAATCAGAAAACAGTGAAAAAGCAGCGCTTTATTCAGCACAGTGGACCATAAGCGCAACAAATGCTCTTTTTTTTTGCATGCTTTAATATTAATGACTTTTTAGCATACTTTTGTGCGCATATATAAAAAAAAACTGTTATACAGTTAACAGATTTGGATTGGGCAATAATAATAAAACGATTTTTATTAGTTTTATGTGATTAATTTAATTATTATACATTTTAATTCATATTTTTATTGTTTCTTGCATCATTTTTGTTTACTGCTATTTCTATTCATTTTATAAGCTCACCCAACACAGACAGCTCAACTGTAAATATTCCCAGAGCGTGCGAGAGAGATAGGGGACGATAGTGCGGGATGGCAGCTAACTGATCTGCAAGACTCGCAAAAGTACCTGCACAGCTTTTCGCTGCCCGCGGCCATCAGATGCTCAATGCCAGCTGTCGCTTTGTCGCTGCCGTTGTCGCTTTGTCGTTGCCGCTGCCGCTGCAGCGAGTGCAGCTGTCGCTTTATCGCAACGTCTTGCGCTTACTTTAAGAGCTTCACTTTAGATGGCAGCTGCGCTGCTTTTGTGAAAATCATTTGACATGTCAACGTCAAAGCGACGCGCAGTCGAATGTCGAACCCTTTCAATAGCAACAACAACAACAACAACATGCTCTCTCTCTCACTCTTTAACTCAGTGCGTTAAATAGTTGGAGAGTGAGCGCATTTACCGTTTATCTTTGCCGCTGTCGCCGTCGCCGTCGCCGTCGCTGCCTCTGCTTCTACTTTCTCAGTCAAAGTCAAGCAAAAAAAAAAAAAAAAGCGCAAATCAGCCACAATTGCCTCTGACAGACGCTAGCTTTTTCCCTTTGTGCGAATGTGAGTGTGTATGTGTGTGTGCAGTACTTTGTGGCTGTGTGTACGAGTATTATTTGTATGTGTGTGTGTGTGTGTGCATGTGTGTATGGCTTTGACATTATTTGGGCTGCAAGCTGACAGATTTTCGTTACGGCAGCATTAAATTGAATTTTGACATTTCTTTGCATGCATACATATGCCAAATAGACACACACACACACGCACACATTCACCATTTGTCCCCGCCCACCCCCGCTGCCCTGGTATGCTTTGCTTGCGTTTGCCTTGCTTCTGACCAATGCATAAATAGATAGAATGAAGAAATTAAAAACAAACTAATCAATTTGAAATTTATGATTGATTTGATTAATTTAAGTTAAACGAAACTGAACAAAATCTTAATTAGGAAGGAACAAAAAAAAAATTGAGTGGAAAAAAAAGCATTTCAATTTCTCCTTCAAATTTGGTATAAATTGTATATAAATTGTTTAATTTTTTACCCATTTTTAGTTGGCAATTTTCCTCTTATTTTAAGTATATATAATTTCCAAGCGATCATATAAAGTATATACATATAGTCTTGATCAGGAAGGGTAGCTCAGTCGATCTAGGTATGTCAGTCTGTTTATATGTCTCTCATCCTTAGGATCCGCGAAACTTTATACTCTATCAAAAGCAGAAAGAGCTCATTTTCTTATCGATATATTTCACATTTGCATATTATCGATAAGAATCGATAAGCGACTCATACACAAATACATATATGTATATGTATATATCTCATCCGTCTGAACGTAAGGGAAACTCTATCGTCTACCAAACGCAGCACAAGTTAATATTTTTTTATCGATATTTTCTCCTATTCACATATTTATCGATAAAAATCGAAATGCGACTCATCAAAATATATATATATATATATCTAATCCATCTGAACGATAGAGAAACTATATTCTCCACCAAACGCAGCACAAGTTTATAACTTCTTATCGATATTTTCTTCTGTTCGCATATTTATCGATAAAAATCGATATGCGACTCATCAAAATATATATATATATCTAATCCATCTGAACGTAAGCGAAACTATATTCTCCACCAAACGCAGTACAAGTTTATAACTTCTTATCGATATTTTCTCCTATTAACATATTTATCGATAAACATCGATATGCGACTCATCAAAATATATATATACATATATCTAATCCATCTGAACGATAGAGAAACTATATTCTCCACCAAACGCAGCACAAGTTTATAACTTCTTATCGATATTTTCCCCTATAAACATATTTATCGATAAAAACCGATAAGAGTTCGAACTCAAGTAGATCCCGTTACGCGTAACGAAGCACTCTAACGGATTAATTATATAGACGCCGAGAACAAGCTAATGTTTGTTCAAATCGAAAACTGGCCAAGGTCCGATGACTCCCAATTAGGAGGCCAGCAATTAAAGACCAGGTGTATACAGGTGTGCGTGTGTGTGTGTGTGTGCGTGTGTGTGTGTGTGTGTGCCTGGTTAACGCCAAATCGAACCCGTTGCGACTTTGATGGCCATCGGCTAGCTTCGAGCAGCTGCCCTCCGGTGCACCTTGAAAATTAATTTCTCACGTTTCACGTACAATTTGTATGGCCGGAAGCGTTTTCAATGCGACGCCACCTGCCGCCTGCCCACCTGCCCACCTGCCCACCTGCTGGCCGGACTGTCTGCCTAAGTTCTGCCTCCTGGCTGCAATCCTTAACCAATCCACCCAAATTCTGCCCTTTTTGCAGTAGTTCCAGCTAGCTGCTCGCTAATGAAGGTTTCATATTGTTGCTGGCTGCTGCTGCTGCTGCTGCTCTTATACCCTGCAAAATCAAAGTCATGCAAGCGGGTAGGCGCTACTCAGAGCCAAGCTCGAGTATCAGGCTAGTGCTTGGATTCCAGGCTACTTGATGTAGCTAACTTTCAAGTTTTTCACTCTCACAACCATTTTGAACGTCTATCTTTGGCATGCCGAAGACTTAATACCCTATATTGGACTTACATAGATTAAAAGAAAAATGAACTTGAAAAAAAACTACATTTACAAGCCGAACTATCAATCAAATATTCATCAATCAAATCTCTTCTCAGGTTTCTATTCACATATATTCATCAATCAAATATCTTCTCAGTTATCTATATATATTCATCAATCAGTTATCTATATATATTTATATTCATCGATCAAATATATTCTCAGTTTTCTATATACATATATTCATCAATCAAATATTTTCTCAATTTTCTATATGTATATACTCATCAATCAAATATCTACTCAGATTTCTATATATATTCATCAATCAAATATCTTCTCACTTTTCTTTATATATTCATCAATCAAATATCTTCTCAGTTATCTGTATACATTCATCAATCAAACATTTTCTCAATTTTCTATATATATTCATCAATCAAATATCTTCTCAGTTATCTATATATATATATTCATCAATCAAATATCTTCGTACCTTTCTATATATATTCATCAATCAAATACCTTCTTAGTTTTCTATACTTATATATTCATCAATCGAATATCTTCTCACTTTTCTTTATATATTCATCAATCAAATATCTTCTCAGTTTTCTATATACATATATTCATCAATCAGATATTTTCTCAATTTTCTATATATACTCATCAGTCTAATATTATCTCAGTTATCTATATATATAGATATATATATATATATATATATATATATATATATATTCATCAATCAAATATCTTCGTACCTTTCTATATATATTCATCAATCAAATATCTTCTTTGTTTTCTATACTTATATATTCATCAATCAAATATCTTCTCACTTTTCTTTATACATTCATCAATCAAATATCTTCTCAGTTTTCTATACACATATATTCATCAATCAAATATTGTCTCAGTTATCTATATATATATTCATCAATCAAATATCTTCTTATTTTTCGTGATATATATTCATTTATCTGGCAATCAATCCCAAGAACGTATCTATATATATATATAAATATATATGTTTCTTTCTCTTTATATCCAAATGTATATCTTCCTCTTTATCATTATCCTCCTCTTTCGGGCTATTTGCAACTTGACATATTAGATACTTGTGTCTTTAGCTCAACTAGATCGCCAACTAAACTTTCGTTTTGCGCATAGGGTATGTCGTAGTCCATCATTTGGTCCATCATTGAGTTCGTTGTTGCTTTTGGCTTTGTCGAAGCACACAAATCGCCGCACGTACACAATGAGTCCAATTCCGCATTTGGCTCAGCCTGGCCAATAAGGCCACGCACCAAAATGCATTTGTGTGTGCACACACACACACACACACACACACATTATAGTGTGCGTGTAAAGTGATATTGATACCCTGCACCCAGCTTCAATAAGCGGTAAACCTATCCAACACAATTTTGTCTTGAGCTTCGCTTCGTGAACCTGATTTTCATGTGAGTCCATCCAATTTTCGCCACAATCAATCATTTATTTGGCTGATTGACTGACTGAGTGATTGACCGACTGACTAATCGATCGTGTGACTGACCAATTGAGTGAGTGATTGATTGACTGACTGAATGACTTCCGAACTGCGTCATTCAATCAAACTGATTGACTTGGTGACTTTTTGAATGCCTGATTGATTGAGTGACTGAGTGATTGAATTGTTGGCTGCTTGACTGACTGGCTATTTGGCTGATTAACCATTTAAACGGGCTAACTGACTAATTGACTAATTTGGTGATTGGCAAACTGATTGATCGACTAACCGACTGAATGACTGCCAGACTGATTGAGTGTCTGATTGACTGACTGACGGAGTGATTGAATATTTTGATTGATTGACCAATTAAATGGCTAATTGAGTAGTTGACCAATTGAGAGGCTGACAGACTGACTGATTGATTGGCTCACTGACTGACTGAATGACTGTCTGCCTGAATGATTGACTGATTGACTGACTGACTAGCAATCAAAAATATAAGTGCAGTTCGAAAAGCTGCCTGCAGGGTAACTCACAGTCGCTCACTTTCTGTCTACATTGATTGATTGATTGGCTCACTGACTGACTGAATGACTGTCTGCCTAAATGATTGATTGATTGACTGACTGACTAGCTGAATTGTGGTAATCAAAAATATAAGTGCAGTTCGAAAAACTGCCTGCAGGGTAACTCACAGTCGCTCACTTTCTGTCTACATTCTTTTTTTTTTGTTCTTCCTTACAATAGTCTCAAGTTATTATTATTATTGTTGTTTTCGGTTTGGTTATTACGCGTATTAGTGTGAGGTCGCAACCCACCCTGACCCCCTGACCACCCTTATAACCAGCCCCCCCCCCCCCTCCAGGCAGCGTCTCTGGCTCGTGCGCGCGCCAGAGTTGTCATGCGTGTGGCCAAATTGCAGAGGATTATGGGTCTTAATTTTATGATTGCTTCTTTAATCAGAGAACTAACTGCACGCCAATTATGTCCGGACTGTGCTAATTGTTTCTCAGCTCCTCTCTCTCTCTCTCTGTCTCTCTCTCTGTCTCTCTCTCTCTCTCTCTTTGTATTTGTTATGGCCAAGTCATTTGATGTGTCCCTAATCGATGTGCGTTATTTGCGATTAGTCGAGCGCCAAATGAGCCACGTACTCCGTCTCCGACTCCGGCTCCGACTCCGACTCCGGCTGCGACTCCGGCGTCTTGGCAATCATTTGTCTCGTTGCCGCTGCCCGAGCTTCTCCCTTTTTGCTACAACCAACTGCTGCTGATGCTGGCTCAGAGTTTTTGGGTTTCTGCGGTCCGGAGCATAATGAATGCGTGTTTAGCCATAATAAAATGTGGCGCCATTTTCCAACAAGCCACAAAAACATGCAACTATCCACATACCTGATACACTCAGCGAAAATGCTCTCGAAACTCGCCTAAAATTGTGCATCGCAAGTGCGAATCGATAACTTATAATCGTGTCTGTAAGGCATTGAGGAGAAAATCGGTGTATCGATATTGTCAACATCGATGCTTCAATTTATCGATGCCTAAATCTATCGATATAGTCAACATCGATCCTTCAATTTATCGATATAGTCAACATCGATTGTTCTATATATCGATATAGTCAACATCGGTGCCTCAATATATCGATAGAGTCAACATCGATGCTTCAATATATCGATATAATCAACATCGATGCCTTAATGTATCGATATAGTCAACATCGATGCTTTAATTTATCGATGTCTAAATGTATCGATATAGTCAACATCGATGCCTCAATTTATCGATATATTCAACATCGATGCCTCAATATATCGATATACTCCACATCGGTGCATCAATATATCGATATGTTCAATTCGATGCCTCAATTCATCGATATACTCAACATCGGTGCCTCAATATATCGATAGAGTCAACATTGATGCTTTAATATATCGATATATTCAACATCGATGCCTCAATGTATCGATATAGGTCACATCGATGCCTCAATTCATCGATATACTGAACATCAATTTCTCAATGTATCGATATAGGCCACATCGATGCCTCGATATATCGATATATTCAACATCGATACATCGATTTTACAATCAAATTTATCAGCTGTTAAAAAAAAAGCTTTACACTAGGCATAGCAAATGATTGCCTGTATACCCTGTAATCCCGAAAAGGGCTTATTGGTTTTGTGTAAATGTATGTAAACGCGCAACAGCAATCATGCCAATTCCATAAAAAATTTATGCACACACAAAAGGAAAACATTTTTCTTTGCTCTCATTTGCCTAATATCGATAATTATCGATTTTCTTAAGCATAACTTAAACATATATAAAAGCTGAACATATTTACATATTGATTGAAAAATATACTAAAATACTAAAAAAAAAAATACTTTAGTACAGAAGCGACTGCTCGATATTCACAACAGGGTATCAGCTAGTCGAGCACGCACCGACTGAAGCACTCTCCATTGTTAGTTGAATACATTGGAAATGGATAGATGTTAATTTTTGGAGATTCATTAAGAGGCAGCCCTTGTTTTTTTTTCACGTGTAGCTGGCCCAGGGCTGATCCGGAGGCCACCCGCAAGTTGTTCTTGTTGTTGTTGTTGTTGTTGTTGTTGTTGCAACAAGAATGCAATAAAACATTTTGCAATGCAATGCGGCACCGCAATCATTTTGCAGTGCAACATGTGGTCGGTTTGGGATCGCACAAAAGCACCGACAACTAACCAAAATCCGCTTGCCCCAAAAGCTTCGGCAAATGCTTCTTCCTCTTCCTCCACACACACACACACACACACACACACACACGCAGTTGTCCCGTTTGTCTAGTCATGCTGGAAAAAGTCGTAAATAAATAATATGCATGTACTTGTTGTCCATTGCAAACAATATTAAACACTCGATCCCCGACCCAGCCGACTTGGGCATACCCTATATAATCAGAATTTCAATTATTTTGTTTCGCAAAGGACACGCATGCACTGGCAAGCACAGCCAGTTTGTTTATGTTGCATTTTGTTAGGTTATGTTGCATTTTGTTAGGTTATGTTGCATTTTGTTAGGTTATGTTGCATTTTGTTTAGGTTATGTTGCATTTTGTTAGGTTATGTTAGGTTATTTGAGGTAAGCTTCAATCGGTTTTTGTTTTATGTTGGGTTTCTTAGGTTTTATTTGATTGGATTGGGTTTTGTTAAATTGATTCAAGTTTGCTTGGATTTGGTTTAAGCTTAGATCATTTTAGGTTATAAGCGATTTGTTGAGTTGAACTGTGATTGGGTTAGATTGGGAGTTGAATTCCAGTTAGAGATTTACTTATATATTTTGGCAAACCACGAAGCTTCGCTTTCCAAATATATATATACATACAAATTTATATATATTTTATTCGCCAGATATGAAACATATATATAAATATAACATATAAACTAAAACAAAATTGTGTTTCAGCTAATGAATAATGAACAATGAACAATGAACAATGAACAATGAATAATGAACAATGAACAATGAACAATAAAAACTAAAACTGAATAATTAAAACTCATTATTTAATAATAAACATGGAATAATGAATACTGACTAATGAATAGTGACTAATGAATAGTGACTAATGAATAGTGACTAATGAATGGTGAATAATGCATATTGAATAATGAACAATGAACAACATGGAATAATAAATACTGACTAATGAATGGTGAATAATGCATAATGAATAATGAACAATGAATAATGGATAATGCATAATGAATAATGCATAATGAATAATGGACAATGAACAATGAAAAATGAAAACTAAATAATCAAAACTAAATATTTAATGATAAATAATGAATATTTAATAATGAATAATGACTAATGAATAATGAATATTTACTAATAAATATTGAATAATAAATAATAAACAATAAATAATAAATATTAAATAATGAATAATAATGAATAATTATAATTATGAAAAATGAATACCAAATAACAAATATTGAAAAGAAAATAAGGAAAATTCAATAATTTTGACATTTGCAATCGTTGACAAGCCATCGACAAGTATTGCAAAATGCGCAAAAGTAGAGAAATGATCAAGGAAAAGCTGGAGGAAAATGCATATGCGACATTGCATGCTTTGCTTTGTGAGAACTAATTAATTAATTTAAATTTAAACTAGCTGCGGGGCAGCTGCGGGACTGCTGAGCAATTAATACAATAAAAAAAAATGTCATGAAACTTGCAGGCAAACAGAGAAAAGCGCAGAAACATTGTTTTACTTTGTGGCAAATAGCTGACGACATGCGTAAATGTCGCATGTATGTGTGGTATTTTTTTAAAAAAATATTTCCTGCTTTTGTTTTAATTTTTGTTGTTTTTTTTTGCCTATGTGCGACTTAACTAATTAAAAGTTTATGGCATTTGCCTGTTTTCGGGATTTGCTGAGCATTTTTTTCCCGTTGTTGTTGTTGAGTTTATTTTGTGCGGAATTGTATACCCTAAAGCCATGACAACCGGGTATAGAGGGTATAATGTGTGTAAGAGATTATCGGAAGCAGCTCCAAGACCAAAAGTCTTATATGTATATATTCCCGATCAGCCGAGTCCATCTAGCTATATATTCTCTGGTCAATCAGTTTGGTAAGGCAAGGTTTTCTCTCAGTTTTCTCGAGAACTATGTGAGCTACATAGGCCAATTTCTGGATGTAGGCACGCGTCTCCTACACATTCAAGCTCCGAAAGTTTCACAAAGATCGGACGACAAACAGCCGAGTTAATTGGGAACGCAGACTCCCCGACAAAGTCAACGCGGTAGGGTATCTGCTCGTCGAGCACACTTAGTTGTTTGTTCTTTTCTTTTTTTCTCTCTTCTCATAATTTGCGGGATTTGCCATGGGCGGGCATCAAAGGGTTGCCAATGACAACATTTGCCTTTTTATTTTTTGTCTTTGTCTTTCGCTCAACTCAATTGCAAATGTTATCAAAGCGAAGCAGGGAGTGGGGAGGGGGGGGGGGGGGGGATTAAGTTGAGTAACGCCTATCGGAGCCAGATAAAAGTTGAATGCTTTTAGGCGAGCGAAAAGCCAGAGTATCTTCGAGAGTCATTAAGTTTATTAAGTGCCCGTGCAGATAACCCAAATGAGTGCATGCCAAATGGAAAGGCACCGCAATTTACGCTTCCAATGCAAGTTATAAGTTGCCCCCCACCCCCCCCCCCCTTCGTCTCCTGTGCCTATGCAAGTACCACCTTATGGTATCTGGGTGTCCCCCCCCCCACCACCACCCTGCGGGGCAAAGTTTGCCAGCAAAGTACACGAACAAGTGGAAGAGATAACAAACAATGTGCGGCTGCGGTGCCGGGCAAATTGCCACTGCAAGCCGCAAAACTTCTCCACGGACCGCAAAGATTACCGCTATCAGTAAGCGAGAGAGAGAGTGGAAAAGAGAGAGCGAGAGCAGATAAAGATAGAGTGCCTTGACCGTATTACATTATTTTCAAGTGTTCGCTTTTGCCATAAATATGTTCAATTATTTGTTATCGCTTGTGAAAACAATTGCATTTGTTGGGCGGATCACTTTTGGCCTTATCGCCATAATCCACAAAGAAAACCTATTTATAATTGATAAGCAAGCGGCTGGCAAAATGTACAGTTCGACCAAGGCGAATTATTTTATTTGCTTAAAAGATAATTTGAATTTAAATTCAAATTAAAGCGATTGCATTTCGATATCGTTCATTAGGAGTTTGCAGCCAGTCAAATGCTGGCTGCTATGACACTGCACACTACTTTGCCTGGCTGTCTGGCAGTTGCTGTTATCGATAGATATGCGAACCTATGTTAATTTAGCATATGCTATGCTGCTCACAACTGTTGCGCTGAGCATAACATAAACAATAAATGTTGAAAACATTTAACAGTTTGCAGCCGGTCAAATGATGGCTGCTATGGCAGTTGCTGTTATCGATAGATATGCGAACATATGTTAATTTAGCATATGGTATGCTGCTCACAACTGTTGCGCTGAGCATAAAATCAACAATAACACGGCAGAAAACGGAGTAAGCAAAATTTTTGGCAATTTTGCCAGCTGTGTGCGTGCAAGCAGCATACTCGCCTGGATGGCAGCGCCGTTTATTTAACCCGGACGCGCTGCTTGCGGAGCACTCAACATTTGGTTGCCGCCAGCGACGCGGGCGTCGTTCAAGTCCGAGTTGTCCGCTACACAAACAAACATATATTAATCTTTTCAATTTTTGATTTAACGAAAAACAAGCAATTATTTACAGTTGCTTTTGGCCGCCATTTGTTGCTTGTTTTTGCTTTTGTTTTGGTTTTGTGTATTTGAGCGCACACACAGATAACGGCATGTCGAAAAGTGTGCGACAGTTAATTCAGTTCACCAATTGCCGTCTGGTGCGCGACCATCGGCTAATCGAGGACGATCTGTGGGTGCGGGACGGCAAGATCATCAATCCGGAGCCCGTTTTCTATGATGAGCGCAGCAAGTCGCACCGGCGCATCGATTGCGGCGGCGCCATCATAGCGCCCGGCTACATAGATCTCCAAATTAACGGTAAACGAACAGTTAGCTAGCAAAATTTCACTTTCAATGCGTCGCCAAGGTCGTTGCCTCGCGTCAACCATTTAAATATTTCACTTGTTTTGCCCCGTTAATCTAATCGCGATTTGCCCCACTGTGCCGTAAAGCATAAACGCGATTGCAAATCATAAACACAATGCGTTAGAGCGGTGCAGCAATAGCCAAAGACAGAGACAGAGACTGCGACTGGCGATTTTCATGCATGCTCACTCTCTCTCTCTCTCGCTCTCTCTCTCTGCTGTGGCACACAGGTGGCTACGGCGTGGACTTCTCGTACGACAAGGACACTATTGAGGCCGGCGTGGAAAAGGTCGCCACGGGTCTGGTGTGCAACGGCGTCACCTCGTTTTGCCCGACGCTGGTGACGTCACCCACGGACAGCTATCACAGCATATTGCCGCGCATGCCGCAGCAGATCGAAGGCGGCGCCGGCATATTGGGCGTGCACGCCGAGGGTCCGTTCATCAATCCGCAAAAGAAGGGCGCCCATCCGGAGAGCTGCATCCAGACCATCGACAATGTGCGTAAATTCCAGCTGGCCAGCTAGTCGCCAATTCTAATCTAAGCTTTGTTTCGCATTGTGACCATTTGATAGGGCCTGGAAACGGTGCGAGCGACCTACGGTCAGCTGGAACGCATCAAGATCATAACGCTGGCGCCGGAGCAGGTCGACGATGCTGGCGTCATCGATCAGCTGGTGGCCATGGGCATAACCGTCGCCCTCGGCCACTCCATGGCCAGTCTGAGCGACGGCGAACGTGCTGTCCGGCACGGCGCCAGCCTGATCACGCATCTGTTCAATGCCATGCTGCCGTTCCATCATCGTGATCCCGGCCTGGTCGGGCTGCTCGCCTCGGACGCCGTACCGCCGAATCGTACCGTCTATTTTGGCATAATTGCGGACGGCGTGCATACACATCCCGCCGCGCTGCGGATTGCGTATCGCACCCATGCCGATGGCCTTATACTGGTCACCGATGCCATATCGGCGCTGGGCCTGGAGGATGGCGTCCATCATATTGGCCAGCTGCCGCTGGAGGTGAAGCTGGGCAAGGCATTTATAGCCGGCACCGATACGCTATGCGGCAGCATTGCGCCCATGGACGAGTGTGTGCGCATCTTTCAGCGCGCCACCGGTGAGTTCCCGAGTTCGAGTTCGAGTTCAATTAATACCAATCCACATTTTAGACTGCTCCACGGTATATGCCATCGAGGCGGCCACACTGCATCCCGCCCGCTGTTTGGGCATCGAACGCCAAAAGGGAACCCTCGACTTTGATACGGATGCCGATTTCATACTGCTCAACGATGACCTCCAGGTGCTCTCCACCTGGATTGCGGGCGTTTGTCTGCATCAAGCGAACAACTGAGCCCCCCTTCCCCCCACTCCCCCCTTCCCCTCCTTTCTGCCACTTGACACAAATTGTTTTTATTTGTTTTTTTTTTTATTGGATTAGATGACGCTTTAAATTGTTCTTTATATTTAATCATTAAATCATTTGGTGTGGACAACTACGCTAAATCCATATACATTTACAAATAATAAGTATTACGAAAAAAAAAATAGTTTATAGTTATGCATATATATATATATATAAAGATGTGTTTATGTATATATATATGTATGTGGTAGGCGCATTGGCCAAGGCTAAGAAAAGTTCTCATAGACACGCCCCGTTGGCCAATTTGTTTGTTTTTCTTGCAATCAGCTGTTGTAAACATAATTACATTTAAACATACACAATGCGATATCATTTTCATATGCAGCTCGGTTTTTTTTTCTATTCTCATTCTGATTCTGCTGCTGCTTCTTCCCGTTCTTTATTTATCATTTGGCAATAACAAAACAATAAGCAATTTTAAGCTAAGCTAACTAACGGTTAAACGCAAAGCAGATAGCCAAAGAGTAAAAACAACAGAATTAACCCAAATACATTTCGTATGTATGCATGTGTGTGTGTGTGTGTTGAGTGTGTGTTTATGCATATGCATGTATATGTATGTATATATCAAATTTGAAGTTACAGTTAAATGTTTCGTCAAGTTTTCAGGCTTTCGTGCTGCTGCAGGCAGCCAGAAAGAGAGGTTGTAAAAAACGCGTACATAAATAGTTGGTATATTTTAAGTGATTTGTGGTATTTAAGTAATTACCATATACATATACAAATACATTTCTGTGTGTCTGTGTGTGTGTGTGTGTGTGTGAGAGAGTTTAAGTCGCATGTGCGTCCGTTTCAGTTCCGTCTGTTCCACGTTAGCTAAGTAAGTCCGCATGCCACAAATGCTCGTGACACGCAAAATGCATTTTAATTTTGTATTCTTCCTCAATTTGCAGCTGTTTCGTTTTCCACTTGGTTCGCTTCCTTGTGCGGTAACTAAAGTACGTTGTTTGTGTTTGTGTGTGTGTGTTTTGTTGTTGTTGTTGTAAATTTACTCCAAATTACATTATAAAATATTAAACTTTAGGTAGGTTGTTTCTTGGTTGTTACTGCTATAAATGTGTATATGTGTATGTGTGTGTGAGTCTATGTTTATTGCTTTCGGTTACAGTTATTCACTGAAGTCCCGCCCTTCGTGGGGTTATGACACTTGTTAGTTTTCCTTAGTTGGTTTTTTTGTTGTTTGTATTTAGGAAATGTCATTTGCGGGAGCGAGACGACGTGTATGAGTACCATTTAAATTGGCATCCCGACTTTTAGATGGTAGGGTTGCCACCCAGTAGAAAACGCATTTTGGTGTTTTGTTTTTTTTTCTTTAGGTTTTTTCTTTTTTTTGTTCATATAGTTATATTAAAGGACCTATAAAAAAGTTACAAAAAACACACACACACACACACGCACAAGCACATTGAAGAAAAGCACTAGGTTTTTGCCAAGATTGTTATGTATATATATATAATAGATATATATATATATATATGTATGTATGTATGTTCTGCATGTATGCATGTATGTATGTAGATCACAAAACCAACCGTGAACGTTAAACTAACAAGTGTCATAACCCCATTACGCACAACACTTGTTGTAGCCCGGCGCCTTGTCGCTGTTGCTGCGATCGACGACCACCCTTTCGGGATTCTCGGCCGATTCGCGTCCAGATGTTTTATCCAATATGGCCTCGGCAAGTTCACAAAATGCGCGCTCAATGTTTATATTTGATTTGGCGGATGTTTCCATAAACCGTATACCATGCTCTCGGGCAATCTGTGCGGGAGAGCAAAAAGAGAGAGAGAGAGAGAGGAGATTGTGTATATGTGTGTGTGTGTGCGTGAATTGAGTTGTGGGTAATTTACCGCCTCGCCGCGCTCTTTGCTGACCACTCGCTTGTCCCCCATATCGCACTTATTGCCCAATATCATCTTCTCCACATCCTCGTTTGCATGCTACGAAAAGAAAGAGAGAGAGAGAGAATTCGATAAATAAATGATGACAGAAAGTGCCGCCGGCTGGTAGCTTACCTCGTCTATGTTCCGTAACCATTTGACTATGTTCTCGAAACTTTTCTCGTTTGTTATGTCATAGACGAGCATTATGCCCATCGCGCCACGGTAGTAGGATGTGGTAATTGTGTGAAATCTCTCCTGGCCGGCAGTGTCCCATATTTGTAATTTAATTTTTTTGCCCCTGAGTTCGACTGTTTTAATTTTGAAATCGATTCCTGCAAGGCAAACAACAACAACAACAACAAGTACAAGATCGTTTAGTAGGCTTTAGCTAATTACAGAAATGACGTCACAAGTGCGACTTGTTTATCGTTTATCGTGCTGTAGCATGTAGTGTTTGATAACGATTTATTAAATTGAAACCTGAAGAATGTGTTCCTTTGTAGTATATGAATCACAACACACAGCCATATACATGTATATACATATGTACATTAGATATGCGTCACAATAATTAATCTAGTTTACCAACACTCAGCACAGTGGTTAACCAGCAACAACAACAACAACAACAACAACAACAACAACAGCTACAGCTACAATAACAATAACAACAGTTACTAAGTTGAATGCGACTTATGCGGGCTTCGAGTGCAATTCATCAAGTCCAAAGGCTATCGCATCCGGCGCAGTAAAGGCCACAGGCAGCACATACATACATACATACATATGTATCTATGTATGTACATTATTTACCAAGCGGCAGGAGGTCGAGTGCGGGAGGTCAGTGGAGCTTATTAAGGCAATGCCACGCCCAAAATGCACAGAGAAGTTTCCGTGTCCTTGTTGTTTTTGGGCGCCGCCTACACCACACACATTGGCAATTGACAATGCCACTTACCAACACACACACAGACACACACACACACACACACCCAAAGAGCGGCAGCCACTTTGCAGGTATATGCAATACACACACACACAGCACAACACGCATACATACATATGCATTGGCAACTGAAGACTGCGCCATTTGCTTACCTATGGTTGATATAAATGTTGATGTGAATGCATCATCCGAAAAACGGAATAGTATGCAGGTCTTTCCAACGCCGGAATCGCCAATTAGTAGGAGTTTAAAAAGTAAATCGTACGTTTTCTTTGCCATTTCACGTTACGGCACGCGCACAAACGCACACACACACACACACGCACGCACTCACGCACCCGCACAAACACACTCAGACTCAGTCACACTCACAGGTTCTGTATAGAACAAAGCAAATACACACACACACACATACACAGTGTAGACAACAATTATATGGGTTTTTCGCTTAAGTTATGATTTATTTGTTGTTATTGGCGCGCAAGTTAATTGCCAATCAAATGTGTGCAGAAATTTTATACGTTTAAGCACTTTATTTTTCTACGCAATGCAATTGTTGCTGTTGGTTTAAGTGTGACCGCAGCGGCAGACGCGTTTAATACCCATCATATTTATTGGTTCGTTTTGCAGTTCGCTCTTTGATTTGCATAAATATCGATATATTTGGTATATGCCACACATTGCCAAATGCAACCTTGCTGGGCACACGCGACCTACATCAACTCGTGTTACTTGGGCCTACTAAAGCTATGCTGCACATTAAATTGAAGCTTGCTCATCTAGATTAATTAAATTGTGGACTATTTCATTACTATCTGCTAGTTGGATTGGCATTTAATTAAATGAATAATCGATATTTCTATTGCGATATTTTCTGCTCACTACTTTCACCAAGCTGCGCTTCGACATGCCGTTACCCAACACTGAAACCGCGACATACATATAAACAAGGGTACACAATAAATAAATATTAATTGCAATCGTTTTTTGGTTACAATTTTTGTGCATATTATGGACCTGGACTGGCAAAACAGTCTGACCGAGATCAAGGATCGCGGCCAGTATCTGTTGCACTCTGAGAAATGGGCCGACTGCCGCTTCCTGGTGGGCACTCCGCCAAATCAACGCATTATCGCTGGCCACAAGCTGCTCCTGGCGATGGCATCGCCCGTCTTTGAGCGCATGTTCTTTGGCAATCTGCCGGACAAGACGGATCCCATAATAATACCCGATGTACAGCCGGAGGCATTTGAGGCGATGCTCGAGTATATCTATACGGATCGGATAACCATCGGCTCCTTCGACAAGGCCTGCGAACTGTGCTACGTGGCAAAGAAATATATGCTGCCACATGTGGTGACGCGCTGCACGCACTTCCTCTGGGCCGATCTGAGTCCCAAGAATGCGTGTCGCGCCTACGAGTTTGCCAAGCTGTTCGATGAGCCGCGCCTGATGCAGAGCAGCATGGATCTGATAGCGGCCAATACACGGGAGGTGCTCTCCGATCCCAGTTTCCTGGACATTGAGGTGTCCACGCTAATGGCCATACTGGATCAGCATCGGCTCAACATTGACTCCGAGCTGGATTTGTTCAATTGCCTGCTGAAATTTGCCAGCGAACGCGGCATTTTGAATGAGAATGGCAACGACGATGTGGCCAGCGGCAGTGGGAATAACAAATCGTTGTCGGCCTGCGCAGAGCATCCGGATGCGGCGGCCAATGAGCTTGTCGAGGAGATCAAAATGGAGCCCGATGTGGCGGCCATGGTGCAGCACATGCACCAGGACGAGGATGTCGATAGCTACAAGCATGTCAGCGAGCAGGCGACAACAGCCAGCGGCTCGGTCTGCAGCTCGCCGATACACGCCGCCAGCAGCAGCAGCAGGGGCAGCAGCAGCAGCAGCAGCTCCTCGAATGCGAATGCGAATGTGAATGTGAATGTGAATGCAGCGTTGACCACCAACGACGATGTGGTCATCATTGACAGCGACGCATCCGGCAATGCCAACGATGAGATGAACGCCGCCGAGGCGGCGGCCAATATGATCAACATGATGGATGCACAGCGCACCATTATGGACGGCGCGATGCTGCGGCAGGCGGTCAAGAAGATACGCTTCCTGACCATGACACCGCAACAGTTTGCCGAGGGGCCGGCACGCTCCAAGCTGCTGCAACAGCACGAGGCCTTGGCCATACTGATCAAGATCTCCAGTCCCACGCTGAACGATTGCAATATGCCCGAGGGTTTCTGTGTCTCGCGCAGCACGCGCAACTTTTACGAGTCGTCGCATCGGCAGCGCGAACTAAACTCCTCGTATCGCCATGCCGCCGGCTGCAGCAGCAGCACCAACAATGCCACAAATGCCGGCTTCCGGCCGGATGCCATTGCCCGTGCCTTTGCCATTCCGCAGCCCAATCAGCCGCTCTTCACACGCCAGCGGATCAGTGTGCCGCTCAATCTTGGCGCCGGCGGCGTCGGCGGCGGCGGCATGGATCATGTGCCCATCAGTGCGGGCTTCAGTTTTGTCGACGAGCCGCTCGCTCTGCCCAACAATCCGCCCGCCAGCAACGATGCCTACGAGGGCGCCCCACCAGCCCCAGCGGCAGCAGCTGCCGTTCCGCCCGGCAACGACAACGATGTCGCCGTCGCCAGCAACTCGCACCACGACATGACCCGCTCCTACTGCATGCGCTCGATGACGCGCCAGTTCGACTATCGCAACACCAGCGTCACCGACTGTGGCGTCACCTTTCAGGTAAGCTCTTTGAGGCCCCACATCTGTCACATAACCCTTAGAGCTGGAAAGCAAAACTTCTCTCCTTTGCATTCCACCCAAGAAGTTGCAAAATTTCGGAAAAGTTACGATTTTGCTTTTCCCTGCTAAAACGTCTCCATTAGATTCCACCCAAGGAGGTGGAAAATGTGGAAACAGTCTGTTCCACTCAAGAGAGTGAAAGTTATTGTAAAAAACATTTTCATTTTCGAACAAGTGACAAATAGGTGAAAAACATATTCTGTAGATTCCACCCAGAGCTGTGAAATTGTTTCTTGTCAGCAAGCTTTTGCTTTTCCCTGCTAAAACGTCTGGAAAATAGATTGGAAAAGAGGTAACAATGAAAAGCTTCACATAAAGTGAAGATGGAAGAATCGGTGGAAAACTGTTTGCTGCAACTTTTTTGTAGATTCCACCCAAAAAAGTGAATATGGTTGAATGGCTGTTGTCTGAAATCCTTTAACTTTTCACTGTCTGTTAAAACTTTATTGTTTTCACCGGAATCTCTTGCAGATTTCGATTGTTCAATGGTGAAATCGATTTCACACACTAGAGTGAAAACTGCGTAGATAACCTTCGTCTGAGAGTTTTATGCATTTACTGTATTCTCCTTTAACTTGGGCCCAGCTTCAAATGCCTTTTGCACAAAGAGACTGAAAATGAAGTTTTTCGCTCTGCATTAGAATGAAAACAAGTCGTGCTTAGCCCGAAATCCACCAATGTGCGTGAAACATAGATGGAATTCGAAAAACTTCAAATTTTTTGCCCAATTGCTTTACAGGTGGACACCAATATTTGGATACTGGGCGTTCAGGTGCCGACGCAGGTGCTTTGCGGCGAACTGATGAATTCGGCCGGATTTGCCGAGCGCTACACCGAGGTGCTCTATGCGCACATACAGGATATGCACGGATCGAGGATCACGTATACGCACTGTACGGCGCGCGTGCGTTACGATTCACATTTGGACATCACATTCGATCGACCGGTTTACATCTATCGCAATCAAATCTACAAAATCTACGTCGTCTTCAATAAGATGGGCTGGTATCCGATGTACTCGTGCGTTCCGGATATCGTACGGCAGCGCGTCAAGTTCATGTTCAATGTGGGCAGTCCGACGGAGTCGGTCCGCGATGGGCTAATCTATGCGATTATATTTTCAACGCCGCAGGATCATGCGCGTCATCTGATCGATTGATCCACACAAAGCGATCCATGAATTTCGATGTGATAGATTATTATTATTATTCGTTTTTTTTTTTTCTCTCTCTATTTCCACAGTGAAACCTGCCACGGTACAACTTGACGCCCATTTTTTTCTTCTTCTTCTACTTCTTAGATTTGTAGCCCGCTTTTTCTTTATAAATAAATATATATATATTTCTCGATTTTGAGTTAACGATAAGTTAAGTTCTGAAATGTTTCATAGTTAATATTTTAGCAATAAGTTTTTTCTTTTCAAAACAAGAGGCCCGCACTTTGCCTTCTCGATGAGCTTCGGACTTTGTTGTCCGAACATTATGTTATTGTAACAAAGCGCAAGGTTTTAGCTTAAGTAATTCGAATTTTTCTTTCTTTTGGAAATGATATGGGGCTAGGTTTTCGGAAATGGAAGTATTTTTCATCTGTAAAATCGCTACAAGTACATAAATATCAAATTTGATTTAGCTATAACTCTTGTAATCTTCGCGTTAAGCTTAAAAAAACCGAAACGATATTTATCGATATTGATTCGCACATATCGATACTTAATGACAAACACGTTATATAGGGAATTTCCAATCCCTATGCTCTATTCGAGACAAGTCCCGATCAAGAATATATAATATATATGTATACTTACTTTGTTGGTCAACGTAAAAGAGAAAACGATTTTCGAATTTTTTTTTTCAAAAATATTACAATAAATAAATTTACAGTTTATTGCATTTAGTGCTCATTTTGAAAACAACAAAAAAAAAACATATACAAATGATGTTTAACAATATATATTTATATATATATACGCGAAGAAGAGGAAGAAAAAAAATTAGTGTGCAAAATTAAACGATAGTTATTGCAATATTTGATGCTAGGAAATGGGTGCAGTGCGAGCGGGACAGACAGATAAATAGTGTGCATAAGCGAGCAAGACAAAACGAGAGAGAGAGCGAGAGAGAGAGCACAAGAGAGAGCGAGAGAGAGCACAAGAGAGAGCGAGAGAGAGCGAGAGCCGAAGCGAGCTTTGAGCGTGGCTCGAGCAGCTTTACATACATATGTACAGTTGAGTCAATCTGTGTCTGTGTCTGTGTGTGTGTGTGTGTGTGTTGGTATTTTTTCTGTTTCTTTTGGATAGACGGTCACACTATTTGCCATAGTTGGCACAGCCGCCGCTGGCATACTCGGGCTCCTCGCAGGTAAGCGTATGCTCATCGAACACCTTGTCCTCGCCGCAGCTAATGAGACGCGGATATCCCTCGACGCAGGTGATCAACCGATGGCAATCGCCCTGCACGGGGAACCGGGGAAACGGCCAGAAGCGTGCCGCAACCGAATTGGGATCGACCTTTGTCGGGCACTTGAAGCCCACCACAGCTGCAACAGCAAATACATATAAAATGAATTTTGTGTGTTAAGGATTTGATTGGATCATTGCTCACCCTCGGGATTGCAGTGCTCGAGCAGCTGATCGGGCCAATTGCAGCCATGGATGCGCTCATCGTACGCCAGGCCCGCGTCGCAGTCCTGTTCGTGCGGCTCGCCGTGGGCGCACTTGATGTACGTGGTCGAGCACTCCTTGGACACGGCGTACAGTCCAAACTGATATTCGCAGCCGGGCGTTGAAATGGGCGTGGCTGACAAAAAAGTGGGAAGAGGGGGAGAGGGGTAAGGCATATGTATGCTAATCTTTCAGAGCCAACTACTCACGATCCCAGTGACGTCCCTTGCAGTCGACGGCCCAGTTGTAGTTGCAATGGTTGTGAACGGCGCCCTTGCCATCGAAGAGCAGCCCGTTCTCGCAGGTCTCCAGGGTGAGGGTGCCGTTGGTGCAGAGGAAGAACTGGTCGCAGTTCTCGGTGTGCGCGTACGCCTGGACGCCATATTTCTCGGGGCATTCGGGTGAGCCGACGGCCAGACCGTGTCCTGTAATTTAAATTGTTATCGTTATCGTTATCGTTCACTTGAATGTTATCGATATTGTTATTGTTATCCTAATTTGTATTTACTCTATTGCTATCGACGTCAATATCGTTTTTGCTATTGAGCTATTTTTACTTGTGTTATCGATTGCAACGTTAATGTTATCGTTATCGTTAATGTTATCGTTACGGTTTATTGTTATTATCTTGAATGTTTTCATCTCTTTTGCTATCGCGTCAATATGGTTTTTGCTTTTGACTTTTGTTTTATCGATATTTGTAACGTTAATGTTATCGTTATCGTTAATGTTATCGATATTGTTATTGTTATCCTAATTTGTATTTTCTCTATTGCTATCGACATCAATATCGTTTTTGCTATAGAGCTATTTTTACTTGTGTTATCGATTGCAACATTAATGTTATCGTTATCGTTAATGCCATCGATACGGTTTATTGTTATTGCTATCTTGAATGTTTTCCTCTCTATGGCTATCGCGTCAATATGGTTTTGGCTGTTGACTTTTGTTTTATCGATATTTGTAGCTCCAATGTTATCGTTATCGTTAATGTTATCGATATTGTCCATTGTTATTGCTATCCTAATTTGTATTAACTCTATTGCTATCGACATCAATATCGTTTTTGCTATTGAGTTATTTTTACTTGGCTATCGATAATTGCAATGCTTATTTTATCGTTATCGTTATGGGAAGCGTTGTCGAATGTGGTTTAATTATTGCTACCTTAGTTATTAAACCTATCGATTTCTTCACCCTTATCGCCAATCGATAACCCTTTTGTTCTCTATGTTCTCATTGTTATTTCTATCGAAATTGTTATCGATATTACTTCGCTGATTGCAATATCGATATTTGTACCCTTATTGTTATTGCTATCGTTATCGACAAGGTTTTTGTCTTTCTTATTAGCATCGATATTGTTATCGCTTTAGCTTCAGTGATGGCAATCACTTAATAAGATTATCGATCTTCATACTTGTTATCGAGGTATCGTTGGACTATCGATATTTTTACTATTGCATATATTGTTTTAGGCATTTCTTTAGCGACTGCCATCGCTTGTTTTGAACTAACGCTATTGTTTATCTTTACATTATGCTATCGATTTATCGTTAAGTTATCGATAACATTGCTGTTAAGGTCTATCGACTTATTGTCAGGTTATTTTTGATCGTTATCAAAAAATGTTTGGTAATTGACATTGTTATCGATATGCATGTCTCAATGTTATTATTGGTGATCAGCTTTGCTGCTGCATAGTTGTTATCGATAAACTTGTCCAATTGACTGTCATCGCCACCTCTGGCGCTTTTACAGCAGTCAGCTATTGCTCGGATCGGGAAATGTCGCCAACTGTTGTTGTTTTCCCAACCATTTCAATGCCCATTATTAAACACGAAACGCGCACTTCCTTCCTTCCCACAACTGGCAAGCGACACAACACCTAACTGGTTTTTCTTAGTGTACTTGTGTGCGTGTGTGTGTGAATGAGTGTGAGTGTGAATGAGTGTGAGTGTAACTGTCAGTGCAAGTGATGTGCGCTGTCGTCGTTGGCTTTCGAGCATCTTCAGGTCTAGCGCCGGCGATGATGTAACCTGGAAGCCAAAGGCCCGCCTCGGGTAACTGGTTGAGCCTATTATGCATACTAAGCTATGCTTAATACTACTACGCAAAGATTTCCGGTAATTACTTTCCCAAAAAAAACTTATCGATTATATTGTGTAGAAGCGACGTTTTTCGCAAACACAAAATCGCGTTTTCGGTTTTTTTTTTTATTTTTGTTGGTTTCTCGTTTTTTGTTTAAATCAAAATTGAATTCAACCTTTTGAAGTGCTCAAAAAAAAAAAACTCGTTGGGCCGGCAGCTTTTGTGTGTGTGTGTGTGTGTGTGTGTTAGATCGAAATCCTATAATATTATGTGATTGCCTTTGATTATCCAACTGGTTTGACGGGCCGAGTTCTACTTTGATTGTGATAGCATTTAAATGTTTGGCATTTGCTTTAATTTAAAGCATCCAATCGTCTGTATTTGAATAAAACACGAATACACTGAGCAAATTTAATAGGCTGATACCCAAGACAGCAGAAGTAGACCGTAAATTTACCGAGCTCTTAAGAAATATTTGATATGTCGACGTTCTAAGTTAAAAGTACGCAAAATACACTGCTAAAAACTGAAGCGGTTTTATGTGAATCTTATGCAATGGGTTGAATATGCATGCGCAACTCAAGGATATCCTATATTTGGCTTAATAAGTAGAGTAGAGTAGAGAGAGGAGACTAGAGTAGAGTAGAGAGAGTAGAGTAAAGAGAGTAGAGTAAAGAGAGTAGAGAGAGAGAGTAGAATAGGGAGTAGAGTAGAGAGTAGAGTAGAGTAATGAGAGTAGAGAGTAGAGTAAAGAGAGTAGAGTGAAGAGAGTAAAGAGAGTAGAGTAGAGTAGAGAGTAGAGTAGAGTAGAAAGTAGAGTAGAGTAGTGAGAGTAGAGTAAAGAGAGTAGAGTAGAGAGTAGAGTTGAGAGAGTTGAGAGTAGAGTAGAGTAGAGTAGAGTAGAGAGTAGAGTAGAGAGAGAGAGTAGAGTAAAGAGAGTAGAGTAGAGAGTAGAGTAGAGTAGAGAGAAGAGTAGAGTAGTGAGAGTAGAGAGTGTAGAGAGTAGAGTTGGGAGAGTAGAGTTCAACTAAGTATTCTAACTCAAAACATTGTACAAATTGTAATTTAACTTGAAGATTTGACACGCAGATTTCTTAATATGAGACGAGCTTGCATTCATCTAGATATTAATATTTATATATATTACATATATATATTAAACTTATATTTCATCTAAAATTTGGAATAGTGTGGTTCCATTTGGAGTTTTGTAGTTTTCAGAAGATTTCATAATTTCCTTGGCATCAAATCTAAGCTCACAATAGATCAACTCTTAAAAATGTACACACAATCCTTTCAATACATTTTTTTCAGTGTAATTAGGTGCACTTATACACACATAATATTAAATCAAAAGTAACAGTAACACAATATCGGAAAAGATTTTTATACGATTTAAACCTGACTTTGTCGAAAATAACTGTTATAATTGTTTAATTTAATATTTCCACATTTTAGACTTTTACAACTTGAGCTTGACTTGTTAACAAAAAATTTCGCAGCTTCTGCAACTTTCATGAATTTTTTCTCAGTGTAGACGTACAGTTATAGTAATTATGTTGAAATTTCAACTGCAAATTGCAAAACTATTTAAATTTTAGCTTTACTTTGACTTTTAGTGAGTTAATATCTGCATTTAAGCAGCATTTTTTTCAGTGTACATGAGTTTATTATATAAAAAAAAAAGGCCGAGCTTTGGCTTATAATTAGATAATTGCACTTTTACATTTTAACATTATTAGTATATATGTATATAATATTGAACCAAATTTGTAGCTTGAGCTAGGCTTAGTCTGCGCCCATTTTTCTCAGTGTACAGCGAACAACTTGCTGTTCTTTAGCCAACCAAGGCTTGACTCTGGCTGACTCAACAAAAGCAAAAGTTATAATAATTGTACTGCATCTGCATGCCAAATGAGTTGACAGTTACTTTAGCAGCTGCTGCGCCAGGAGGGTTTGGGGGCGGGGGGCGGGGAGGGGTGTGGTGTGGTGGAATTCGCCCGCCTTTAGACTGTGTTTCAGCTTCAGGGTTAAACGTCGCGAACTGCCGCAGCTAATTGGAGCAGAAAGCGGCGAGTGAAACAAATCTTTGGTCTAGCCTTCAGTTTCCAATCAGACCAGTTACCTGCTTAGCTGGGCAATTAAACTGGATTTTGGTCTAGCGCGAGAACAAACAACAACAACAAATAGAGTGAGGGGGGAAAAAGGGGGGCGGGGGGTTGGCTGCCGTGCATTTGAAATTCAATTCAATTCAATATTCAACGCGATTGCGATTGGAATTTGGATTGCTTTTTTGAAAGTAAAAGCTCAAAACAACAGACACAACCAAGCCCAGAGACAGAGCCCAGCGACACGCAATGTAAGGTTGCGCTAATGCCAATACGAATTGCCGTATATTCCAATAAGAGTTTGTGCATTCACAAATTAAAACAATCAAATAACAAAATGGCTGCCACTTACCGTATGCAATCAGTGCCAGGACCAGGACGCAGCTCAATTGCACGCCTTGCATGTTGCGGCGAATTCAAAATTAACTAACGGGATATGCTAACAAAAACAACAACAACACCAACAACAACAAAAATGGCAAGCAGGCGCAGCAAGTACGGCGGAAAAAAAATGGAATTTACAAATAAAATAAAATAAATAACAACAACGATGGCAACGGCGACGTTTCAATTTGAATTCAACAGCGCGACACTTAAATTTCCGCTGCACGTTTTAACGGTTACGCGTTCCAAACTCAACTGAAAAGATTTATACCGCGCTCAAGAAGAAGAAGAAGCAGCAGAAGTAACAACAACAACAGCAGCAGCAGCAGCAGCGACGACGGCGGCGGCGACAGAAACAAAAGTTTTGCAAAGCTTTTTGTATGTTTTTTTTTTTATTATTTGGCTTCTGCGCGCGTTTCGTATTTGAATTTAGTGGAAGGACTAGGGGTGGGGGGGGGGGTGCGGCCTGGCATTTTGCACTGCCCAAAAGGGGGTCGACAGGGGCAGAGGCTAGACGGGCGCATAAGTACATACATACATGCGCGCAGACACTTAAGCCAAGCCATGTGCGCATGCATGTATGTGTGTGCGCGCGCGCGCGTGTGCGAGTGTTTGTGTATGTTGTCACAGTGAACGCAAGCGCGCGCGCGCGCGCAACTATTGATCAAGCGTTTTTGGTACAAATACAAAATGCAAAACGTGATTTGGGCATTTGTTGTTGCTGCTGCTGCTGCTGCCGCTGTTGCTGCCGCTGCTGCTGCTGCTGCTGGCAACATGTGTGATTGAAAGTAAAAGGCAAAGCTCGCCCAGGCCCGTAAGCTTCATTCATGATTGCATTCGGCTCGCCTCGGGCGCGTTTGTTTCGTGTGCGCGTGTGTGTGTGTGTGTGTGTGTTCGTGTGCCTTCTGGTGCTTTCGTTCGTCTTGCCGATAACCGTTACATTGTTAACTATTGCAACACTTTTGTTGTTGTTGCTGTTGTCTGCAGGCAGTCAGGTAGTCAGACAGCGGCGATTACGCAACCAACTTAGCCCGAAAGCTGTCGCCGCCTGCAGCGCGCTGCACTTTTTTTTTGCAGCCGAGCATCACAGCTTTGCCGTCATGTTTGCACAGCACATCAAACAACACTCTGTCATACGTACATATAACACGCTCGACTGTCAACTGTCATACGTACATATGTATAACACACTCGACTTCAAGTGGGCAAAATTTTTCGAGGCTTTCATGCCTCATAAAAATACATACATACATATGTATATTTTAGTATATCCTTTAGAAATTGGAATAGCTTTAGCAGTTTTGACGATCCGGGCAGCATACTGTAATAAAGAAGTTTTTTCAACATGAACACCCTGTATTTATAAAAAAAAACAACATTTTTTTAATGCTCTTAAGTTTTTATATTTAATTTATTAATTGCTTTTTGATTTGAAAAACAACATTTGTCAAATTAGTGTCAGATATTGAAAAAATCTTCAGCAGGATCAGGATAATATATAATAAGTAACATAAAATAATTTATGAAGTAATTCTTGGAGTATTTCTGTTCTAAAAGTAGGAAAATACATTTCGAAAACAAGATATTTTCATGGAAAGAGGAAGAAAAGAAGATGAAATCGTTTTCGAACCTATTAATTTTACCATTATTTATGAAGACGCCAAATTCTTTTCGAAAAAGTAAGAAAATAATTGAAACCCAAGCTAAATTTGACTATAAATCCAAGCAAAAAAACGACCAAACCGGAACCACAAGAAGAACCAGTTCCACGAACCGAAGCTAAGATTGAATTTTATAAAAATGTTTTCGAAACAAAATGAAGTTTAACTGCTCAAAATATTAAATCAAATAATATTAAACATAATTATATTATTTAATAAGGAAAAATGAGCTAAAAACTGGTTTCATAGATGTGGAACGCAAAGTTCACGAAACGAACTAGCAAAAATGTAAATGTCAAATGTCAAAAAAAAACTCGATTCTCTTAAATAACAGGGAAAGAGTATCTGGACTTCGGCGCAACAGAGTTGACTTTGCTTGACCCGTTGCTTATTGGCCAAATGCAATTAACGGGCATTGTGTTCGGTTGACAATGGGTTAATGAAGCTGGAACAGCAACCCCACCCCACCCCCTCCCCCTCCACTAGCGGGTGGACAATGAGGGAGGGGGGGGGGGGTTGTAATTTCATAATAGGATGCGAATAAGTTAAACCGACAAATCGATTTGGCCTCGATTTGGACGACTAAACATAAATCTTTCGCATTGGCAAGACAAAAAAAAAAACCAAAACACAATTGGCATAATTTCAAATCTTGTTATTTAATCGAATGAGTTTGCAAATGAAAATGAATATATGTATTCGTTTTGTTGTTTTGAGTCGTGTTAATGTATTCGTTCAATCAGCGGAATCGATCGGAACAGGGCACAAAACGCAAGCGGGAAAAGTTCGACAATTGAAAATAAGAAGAAGAAGAAGAAGAAGAAATAGAGTATATTGTAGAGGAAAGCTGATATTTGGATTTGTAATAAATGATATAAGGGTAAAACTTGAAGAAGAAAACAGTCGATAGATCTTAAAACGACCAAGGGGTTAAAAGAAAATAGCTTGATAGGGGAAAATAAGTTAGAAGATAATCCTAAGTCAAGGAATAAAAGTAAACTCTAGTTAGGAAAGGATATAAAAGATAATCCTAAGTCAAGGAATAAAAGTAAACTCTAGTTAGGAAAGGATATAAAAGATAATCTTAAGTCAAGGAATAAAAGTAAACTCTAGTTAGTATAGGAAAAAAATTTGAAAAATCGAAAAGGAATCAAGTAATACAGCAAAACTCTAGCTTGAACCAGAAATAAGTTGCAAGATTATCCGGAAAATAAATAAATATCACCGTCGAAGTTCAATTCAAATAAGTCAAGGAAAACCGGTTTATATGAAAATAAACTTAGAAAAAACTCGTTATTCAACTGGGAATATTAAATGGGCAGATTATGGAAAGATCATTGAAGATAAAATTTCTGGGAATTTCTTGAATTTATTTCACGATCAGTTGAGATAAGTTCAAGAGAACCAGATCTATAAGACTTGGAATTTTTCGATTTTTACGAATAGAAAATAATTATCTTGGAATATCTAATAAGAAAAAGTTTGATGGGATTATCTGGAAGAATAGTTTAAGATATACTTGCACATTTGTATTGAAAACTTTCAAAGAATTCAAATAGATCATTGAAAAACTTGGATGGAATAGTCTGAAGAGAATTGTTTAAGAATTACGTGGACAGTCCGTAAGGTTTCCACTTAGAAAAAAGGTGTGAGAAAAGGGAACTTTCAAGAATTTCAAATATATGTAGAAAAACTTTGATGGGATTGTCTAGAAAGAACAGGTGAGAGCGTCCAGGTGAGTTTGGAAAAACAATTTTCAAAAAAACCCAGTAAAGCTCCAAATAAATTTTGTTAGAGGGAGGTAAAAAATCGAATAGAAAACTTTCTAATTGGTTTAAAGATAAGTTAGAAATAGGAAAAATTCATAATGGAAAATTTTAATCAGAAAAACTATCTTTAAGACATTATATATCAGAAAAGTTAAGAAAGAAAAACTGAAAGTTGAACACAAATATAGAAGAAATAAACCCAAAAGAAAAGATGTTCAAAAACGAAAACGAAAAACAGAATAAATGTAGATTATAAAAAGAATAATAGTATGTATTTTATAAATAGAGATAAAATAGTTAGGATAGTCGAAAAATAGAAAAGATAGCATATCAGCATAGTTTATCGAAAACAGGTGTTTTATTTTTTTTTTGTTTTAGCATATTAATAAAAAGATGGAAAAAAACACAAGAGGAAATATGTACACAACGTTTCATAGAATAGTTGAGAGCACAGATAGACAGTAAAGTGTAGGAAATAAGAGAGAGAGAGAGAGAGAGAGAGAGAGAGAGAGAGAGAGAAAGAGAGAGTAGAGTAAAGAGTAAAAAATAAGATAGTTCAGAGTCAGAGTTTAGAAAAGTCAGTTACTCGACAGAACAAAGTAGCGAGTAGCAAGTAACGAGTAGCACGAAACGAGTAGCACGTAACGAGTAGCAAGTAGCGAGTAGCAAGTAACGAGTAGCAAGTAACGAGTAGCACGTAACGAGTAGCAAGTAACGAGTAGCAAGTAACGAGCAGCAAGTAACGAGCAGCAAGTAACGAGCAGCAAGTAACGAGTAGCAAGTAACGAGCAGCAAGTAACGAGTAGCGAGTAACGAGTAACGAGCAGCGAGTAACGAGAAGGAATTGGAATTTAAGTGCTACTCAAATGCGCTATAGGAATAGGCTAGAAACTACTAAGTTTAAGTGACTACAACGCGCGTCCAGCCAGTGCCCGGAGGCCCCAGCTCCAGCTCCGTCAGTCCTTTCCGTCTGACCAAGTGTAACTGTGCGTGTGTGTGTGCGTGAGTGTGTGTGAGCGTGTATTTTGGGTATCTGCAGTAGACGCGCGCAAGGATTGGGTTGGCAGTGCGTGTTTTGTTTTGTTTTGTTTTTCATATTTTTTTTTTTTTCATATTTTTTATATCGGCGGGTGGCACGCGGCTTAACGGCTGGCTTAGTCCTTCTTGTCATCGGTATCCTTGTACCAATCCTCGCAGCCGGGCACATTCTCGGGCGCATCGCACATCTCGGTCAGATCGTTGTAGACCTCGCCCAGCTGGCAGCCCAAGTCCCGCGGATCCTCGCCGTTCAGGCAAACATAGAACTTCTGGCAGTCTGTGGGATGCGGATACTTGGGATGTGTGACCACCTGGCCGCGCACATCAGTCTTCGGCTGATCCTTGGGGCAGGCAAAGCCGCTCTCCGATTTCTCTGCACGCAACGAGAGAGAGAGAGAGAGAGAGAGCGTACAGTTGGAATCCGATTCGTTTCGTTTCGGGAGCTACTCACTCTCTGGATCGCCGCAGCCCTCACGCTTGGCGGTGTCCGGCCAGACACAGGTGCCGGAGTACTCATCGAAATGCAGGCCGACGGTGCACTTCATCTCCAGGGCATCGCCCTCAATGCAATTGTAGAAAATGTTGCAAACGCTCGCCTCCGGATGGGCAAAGAAGCCGTTCTTCCGCGGACAGTACTTGGTCGACTTGGGCTCCTCTGTGGCAGACCAAAAAATGAGGGAAAGGGAAACCAATGCGCATGTTAGTCGCGAAAGTCTGGTCAAGAATTTGTTTTTGGGGAAAACTTACGCAGCTCTGTGCGATCCTCGCAGTCAACGTTGAAGGGCTGATCGCATTTGTTGATCTTCCGATTGAGCGGATCGAAGACCAGGCCGTCCGGGCAGAGTTTCGCCTTGGGCACGCCCTCATCGCAGACATAATATTTGTCGCACTGCACCTCGTCCGCGAACTGGCCATTCGGCTTGGGGCACTCGAATCCAGCTGCGCCTGGTAAACAAAGCAAGAGAGAGGGGGAGAGAGGAGTTCATTAAACTTGTTGTGCTTTCACCGGCTTGTTGAGTTTCCTGCTCTTTGGCAAATTGTAACAAAAACGAACCAAAGATCGATTTATCGATCGATCAGGCCGCATTTGGGGTTTGCCTTTTCCTGTTTTTCTTTCTGGCAACCGCAGACGTTACATAATCGCGTGCCCGGCCATTGCGGCTTGGCTGTAATTCAGTCCCAGTCCCAGTTTCAGTTACAGTTACAGTTAAAACAAAAAAAAAAAACAGTTTCCAGTTCCAGTTCCAGCCAGCGGGCGTCCGGTTTTTCCGCCAGACGCCCAGAGGCCCAGCGGCAGCCGGTTTATCGATTACCCGTTTTATGCTTCTTCTGCTTGTTGTTGTTGCTGTTGTTGTTGTTGCGGCATTTAATAAATGCAAATAACGCGACATTTGAGCGACGCTTAAATGTCAGACAGGGTCGACCCCCATGGCATATAAAATCGCCATTTTTATAGCAAACACGATCAATCAAGCAAAATGCATGCGAAAAGTACCGTTAAAATTCGAAGCAAGCTGCGCAGCGTACACAGACTATGTGTGCGCGAGGGTGGCAGAGTCAGAGAGAGAGAGAGAGAGCGGGAGAGCTTTTCAAACGGACACACAGACAGCTACCAATACATATGCGCAGCCAATGTCAAAGTGATTAGCACAAAGCTGCCAAATCGGCTTCAATTTTTGTTACTCCTTTTTCTTTTTTGTTGCTATTTAAAATTAATGCATATTTCACTCACTTGTCGCTGCCACACAGAGCGTCACAGCAATGGCACATAAAAATAATTTCATTTTTTCTTTTTTGTTAATAAAACTAAATTTATAAAAAAAAAATATATGTATATATGTGTCACAGCTGGGTGCGACAAAATCCTTTTGGTTAGCAGAGAAGAGAAGAGAAAAAAAATTATGATGTTTCTTTTAGCGGCCAACTAAATCGCGACTTAAGCGTGCGATGGTTAAACTTAAACTAACAACGGAACGCCAAAGAGGCGCACTTTTCAAGACTTTTTCACCGGCAACGGCAACGCTCGGCGCTGGCAGCGCCGTCGACGCCAGACGCTGGCGACGCTTGCGACGCAGGCGCAGCCGGACGCAGAGCGCAGATGCCAAAGCTAACCTGGGGGATTGCTGACGGCGGCGGCGGCGGCGGCGGCGGCAGCGAAGAAAGGCAAGGCAAAGCTGTAATGAAGCAAGTAAATACATGCACATGTATGTATGTACATACGTATGCATTTATCTCTGTGTGTGCACACATAAAGTGTTCAATTTGTATGTGCCTCGGGAGCCCGAGGAAAAAATCAGTAACAAAAACAAATAACAAAATTCATATGCGCCAACGATTTAACTGAAACTTCGCCGGGTTAACGACGCGCATGCAAATGCTTGGACAATTTACAGCAATAAAAAGTCCAAAATAACCAAAAAAATTAAAACGAAAAAGCAGCAAAGCAAAGATAACAAGAAACGCAAAATGAGTATTAAGTTAACGACCAGCCACAAAACCTTTCAAATAACAGCAACACAGTCTCTGTGTGTGTGTGTGTGTGCGTGTGTGTGTGCGTGGGTCTCTGCACGTTCAAGTGGCATCACTTGTAAATGCATTTTTGAAAACGTCATCAGCCTTTCGCTGGCGTGGCCAGACTTTTCAGCTGCCTGGTGGATAGGCCTTGGGGCAGGCAGGATGCGCCAGAAAAACCACAATCACAGGCTGGAACTGTGTCAAGCGTTTCAAATTGTCTGACTATCAAATATACATAATATAAGCATATATATGTACATATGTAAATGCGAGTATGCTAAATATGACGCACACGCAATGCTCCGAAGAAAGAAAAACAAAAACCCGTTGTCCTTGGGCTGCCGGCAAAACAGCACGAGTATGTTAAAAAAAAAAAAACAACAAAAAAATTAAAATCAGAAATAAAAACAGGCTGACTGACAGACCTAAAAAGCAGTTAGCAACTAGTTAAAGTTAATTTCAAGAAGAAAAAACAACAAAGTAAACTTTTACTCTCGTTCGGCGCACAATAAATGCCAGCGCGCAGGTCCGGCAACTTCGAGCAGCTTCTAAGAAACAGCAGCAACAACAACAACAGCAACAACAACAACAACAACAACAACAGCCGCAACGATCAAGCCGAGCAATTTAATAATATTAGCAATTAATTTGCAAATTATGCGCGTATCGAATTGCATTGATATCATTAAATAGCGTTTCCCCAACACATATGTATATGTATTGTATGTATGTGTGCATGTGTGTGTATATGTATGCAAACAGCTCGCGCAATTAGCGAAAACTGTGAGGAAAAAAAATCTGTATAAAACCGCTTCACAGTTTGGCAACACCGCATCAAGTTTTTGTTGTTGTTTTTGTTGTTGTTGTAAGCGCTGGCAGATGCGCTGATTTATCATGAACAACAGCATTATCAGCTTCTCTGCCTGGAGCCAGACGAAAGATTTTGTAATTCAAGGTTTTTTGCTTCTTTTTTTCAAGTCGTTTGGACTGCAACCAAAATTAGCCAAAAGAAAAAGCTCGGGCAATCGATGCGAGCTCCAACTTTATTTCGGAAACCCAAAAAAAAAAAAAAAAAAAAAAAAAAACCATGCTCTAGTCGAGTTAGTGCAACTAGCAGATACCCTGTAGAGCCCAGCAGCAGCATGAGGCTTTGCCCGCACTATGCAACATCTTCATCAAAATTCGATCTTTTTCAGTGTTCGATCTATCTATTCATTTACCTATCGATCGATTGCTTTTGCTAACGATAAATCGATATAAACTTGTGCAAAAAACCAATATACCCCATTTTAGAGTAGAGGGTATTAACAAAAAAAATAAAAAAAGCTGCTGCGGGGCGATTCACACAATCAGTTTATGTTATTGGCATTACGAAATCGATGCATATGCAATTTATAGGCCATCAAGTTGCGCTGGATTTTTAAAATCAAGATGCTCCAACCCAAATAACAGCTAAAAGAAGAAGACTTAAATGAAACACAAATACATACACACAAATAAACGCATGCATATATTAATAGCTGTGTATTAATGTAACATTTTTAAGGCAGGGCTCGCAGTCAAAAGTGAACGAACCACCAACTGTGTCAGTGTCATTGGGTGTGTGCGTGCCTGTGTGTGTGTGTGTGTGAGTGTGTGTGTGTGGGTGCCACATTATACATAACCAGACACAAGTCTCTCTCTCTCTCTCTCGTGGCATTTGGTGCCAGGTCAGCCAACAATTAACAGGTAATTACGGAAAAGGCCGCTTAATATGCCAATTGCACACAGCCCACCGTTAATTTACCGTTTTTTTTTCATTGCATGAGAGTCGCATGAAAATGACAATGAATTCAACAAGTTCTCGTTAGCTTTCTATTTCCATTTGACCCTAGTTTTGCTGTTGACGGGTTCTTATGATTTCACTTGACAACCAAATGCGTACTGCATTAATTAATGTTGCCAAGAAATCAGCGTGGTTAAACGTGTTTTTATTTTTCTTTTTCCTCTTTTTTTTTGCTCAATCGCGCAACGAATAAAAGCCATGCAATGCAAATTATTCAAATTTGTATTTTCAAAGTTGGCGCAATCACAGGCGCTGCCAGATCAATGAAAAGTGTTTTTTTTTAATTTGGCGCACTCGCTGGCGTTGCCACATCGATCGAAATATGATATCAAGTGCAGTGCTGTATGCTAACAGCCACTTAACATTTGCAGTATTTTGTGGTATATCGATATTTGGTCATTTTCATTTGTTGCCTACGGTCACACTGGCGCTGTTCACAAAACATTGCAATCGCATTTTCAATTGGAATAAAATGTTGATTTAATTGCATATTTGTGCATATTTAATTAGTCCGAGAACAACATTAAAGGTGCGCTATAAAAATGTGTTGAGTTTTGAGTTGTGTGCGGCACTTGACTGTTCATTGAAATGTAACATGTAAAAATTGGGCACACGAGCAAATGTGAAAAACGACGTCACAGCGACAGCGCTGCCCCCAGCTTTTGCTGCTGCTGCTGCGCCGCCGTCATCAAATCTTGTGGTTGCCATTTGACTATTGATTTTTTTTTTTTATTATGGGTTGAAAGTTTTGTCCGGCTGCAAGAATTGTGCATTTATCCAGTGAAAATAACATATTTTTTGGCATACATACACACACACACGCACACACACACACACACAGTTGTGTGGCCTTCTTAGCTTTTGGCCAGTTATTATTGTTGTTGTGAAGGTGACATCATCAAGCAGCTGCGCTGACCAATATTGGTTACAATTAATTATGGCCACAACTGATTCATGGTTCTTTTGTTCTTCTTGTTAATTTCTACAGCTAGCGTAGCAAAAGCCGCTTTCGAACTGCACTTGTAGTTGTAGTTGTTGTTGTAGCCCGAACTGAGCAACACACCCGCCTTACCTCCCCGAACTACGAGCGTTGCCACACCTCCAATCCAAAATGGATCGCAAGGCCGAGTTGGAGCGCAAAAAGGCCAAATTGGCAGCACTGCGCGAGGAGAAGGATCGACGTCGCCGCGAAAAGGAAATCAAAGACATGGAAGAGGCAGCCGGACGCATTGGCACCGGCACCGGCATTGACAAGGATCAGCGCAAGTGAGTCCCTAAATAGATACATATGCCTGTTGTTAGCCAATTGTTAAAATACCTTGAATGCCTTTGCAGAGATTTGGATGAAATGCTGTCCTCGCTGGGCTTTGCGCCCGTCTCTGAGGTGCTCTCCTCGCTGTCTTCAGCCAATTCGCTGACATCTGATAATTCCAATACACAAACGCCTGATGTTAGCCTGCAGGCCAACGTCAATGGACAGGGGTATATAAAAATGATGCAAATGATATTATAGACAACAAATGGCCAATTCCAAAGCCGAGCAAAAGTTAAACTTTGTTCAACCTGGAAGTGTCCGTTTGTATGGCATTTTGCGATTTCAATTGAAACTTGAAATTTTTATTTGAAACAGCAGCGCCGGCAAGAAACAGCCACTGAATCTGAGCGTTTACAACGTGCAGGCCACAAACATTCCACCAAAGGAGACACTCGTCTATACGAAACAAACACAGACCACCAGCACCGGCGGACACGAGCGTGATGGTGCGTATGCGCTATAAGACTTACCTATATCTATCTCCATATATATATATATATATATTCATATATAGTGCCCAATGCTAGCTAGTGTATTACCCATAACCGAATCATGCATACGTAAACACTTTCCATAGTTTCTTCTTTTTTTTTTTTTTTCAACTGTTACTGTGTATATATTTCTGTATTTTTCTCATGTAATTGCCTTATCTATTTTCCGTCTTCTGTACAATATATATATATTTCTTTATGGTATATATATTTATACCCAAAGCTATTTCCCAGAATCCTTGCGTCTAACCCAATATTGATTTGCCACATTTGAGTTGTTGTGTTGTGCTTAAAAATGAAAATTGAATTGAAAAAAAATATAGAGCAAGCGTATTAAACATAAGTGAAATAAAATAACAAATACAGTTCTTTCTTGCCACTCATCGCCTCTGTCAGGATATATGGAGGACTGGTGGCGTCCACGTAAAGGTATTATATATAGTTTTAAGCAGACAGCAAACAAATTTAGACAACAGCACACAATTCATTATGGTAACCAATTTTAAGCTCTTTAAATATAATATGCTCTAACTTAATATATACATACATATATGATCTATATTTCGATTTAACGATCATTCTTCATAGTTAATTGTTTTGTTTTGTTTTGTTTTATATTGTTATCGTTATTATTATAATTATAATTATAATTATTATTGTTGCATTCGCTGCTTTCGTTTGTATTTAGGCATTTGTCTGAGCGCATTTAATAATTTGTCTATTTCATTTTTCTTCCCACTTTTTATCTGTTCTTGGTACGCACGCAAAATATGCTGCAGCTCATGCTACGGATTATTATGGTGAGTAGTTGTTGACTTTTTGTATGTAACTACTTAATTATTCCCGCCCGCGAACCCAAGTAGAAACTATCGTATACTCTCTCGCTCTCTCTATATATATATATTTGCCTCTCTCCCACTCCTGTCTGTCTATGCCTACCCTCTCTCGTTCTCCCTCTCTCTTTCTGTCCTGCTCGCTCGCTGTATTTAGTTACTCGCTACCTTTTAGCTCTCGTTACATATTACTCGCTATCTTATAGCTCTCGTTACTTATTACTCGCTATCTTATAGCTCTCGTTACTTATTAATCGCTACCTTTTAGCTCTCGTAACTTATTACTCGTTAGTCTTGTGTGTATGTAGTTTCTATCTATAGTGCTTGTTAAAAAAAAAAAAAACCAATTACTCGTATATATATTCTAGAAATTGCTTTTTGCGGCCTTTCGGTACAATATTTCCCATATATATTTAATTTATTGAATTTACAATTTATTGAGATTTATGTTTCCAAATGTAACGTCTAGACGGCATAATCTGAGATTCAGTTTGTATCAGCATTATAGTCTATTTATATTTATATATATATATATATTTTTTTTTAAATATATATATCTAAACAAACTCCACCCAATTTATAAGTTTTTTTTTCTATTCATTTAAGTAGTCGACTTTTTTAAGATTATTTTTTATAATTATTATTATTATTATATATATACAAAAAATATTCGTTTTCATAAGAAACAAAAGAAAAAGAAAATTACGAAGAGCTCGCATTTTAGTTTTGCGTATAACAGTATAACAGTTTCAATTGCAGCTGTTATACACTAGTCGTATTTATTTATTTGACGAATTTAGCCTTGTTTTATCTTCCATTTTCTGTTTAATTTAATATTCATAATATGTGTAGCCAACTTTTCCCGACGCAAGTATCGAGCATATATATATATATATATATATATATATATATATATATATATATATATATATATATATAACTATCGATTAGAAATCTAAGTCTTGAACGAAATGTAAGCCACACACGCACACACACACACACACGAATGCATGTAAAAGCACTGAGAAATATCATGTACTATATAATATACAATACATATATATCTATATCTATATATATACATATATATGAGTTTAGTATTTATCAGTTATAAACTTAACATTGTACTATAATATATAATTGTCGCCGCTTTCGTTCGACAAATGTGCTAATTATTTTATATATATATATATATCATTTTTTTTTTTTTATCGAAAATCCATGATTTATGTTCTATCTACATATATGTAAAAAAAAAAAGAAAAAGAGAAGACGTAAAACATTCATATAATCGGTTGCTTTTATCGTTTCGTACATCATCTTATGTTCTTTGCCTTTTGTTCACGAAGAAAACTGCATACCCGATCAATTTCAAGGGCGGTACGTTGATTCCAAGTTTTTGAAGTCTTGATTTCTTTTGTTACAAAAAAAAAAAAAAAAAAAAAAAAAAAATACTGTCTAGAAAACAAGTCGAAAATGAAACTAAAATCAACAACAACTAAATTGTGTATATTATGTACAAAATATATTTATTTCTTTATATATTTCTTCAAGATGAATACAATCTTAATCCGGGTTTAGAGTGGGAGGATGAATTCACAGGTAGGTACACCCAAAACAAAATGGCGTTTCGCAAACAGTGACGGAAATCGACATGAAGCAAAATAGGAACGTACAAATTCTAACTACAACGCGTTCAATAACTATCTTAAACCCAATTCAAATCTTAACTTGAAGATATAAAGTTATATATATATACACATATATATATATATATTACCAATAATCATATGAACATGAACTTCGCGCTGGCTGACACACTCTAGAAACACACACATACACAACCTCTCTCTCGCTCTCTCTTTCTCTCTCTCTCGCTCTCGCTCCTTGTCTCTAATAAGTTACCGTTACACGCTGTACAGTTAATGAAACCCGATCCATTCTGCCTGCCTGCCTGCATGATCTAGTAAAAACTCACGGCAAAATCTTTCATTTTGTGCATTTTGTGTGTACCTAACCTCAATTTCAATAATCATTTCATCAAGCTATTGCTATTGCTAATACATAATGCGTGCGACTAACGTTTGTTTCATCCAATATTTCTAACATCAAAGACCCGGAGTCGTCTAAGTCAAGTAAAACAATTAAATTCTTTCTTTTTTTTTCTGTTTGGGGTGAAATTTTACACTAGTTACAGATTGTATCGTTCTTTGGTTGGCGTCCCTGTCTCTCCCTCTCCGCCCTCTCTCTCTCTCTTCCCTCTCTCTCTCTCTCTCGCTCTTCCCTCTCTGTCTTGTACACTCATGCTCAGCGCAGTCAATCACATACACACACGGCAACTTCGCGCTCTCTTTATCTGTCCCTCTCTCTCTGTCTCGCTCTCACTCTCTCAACAAGCACAGCAAGCGAAGCGCGTCGTAGGCGGCTCTCTTTAATGTACCGTTAACAACTGTGTTAACTGTTAAACCACGGCACAAGAAATCAAAAGCGACCTCTGTTGGCTGTTAATGTTAAATGTTAAAAAAAAAAAAAGAAAAACAGCAATGATAAAAATTATATATACACATATATGTAATATATACCTAGCATAAATACATAATTTTAAGCGCAAAAATTTATAAACTGGGTGGAGAACATGCAAAAAGAAAAAACAAAAACAACTGAACAAATGTTAATTGATACACGAATTAGTGAAGCAAGAAAGTGTTGTTTATAGAGTTTAAACCAATTACGTAATACATGATAATATTACTTGAAATATGCCTCTCTCTCTCTCTCTCTCCCTTTCTCTCTCTCTCTCTCTCTGTTTCTCTATATCTATTATGCTGCTACACTACATACATGCATATATAAATATATATATACGCACACACACACATGCATACATATTAACGGCGTATGAGATAATAGGAAACTGTAAATTTGTTTAATTTTATATATATTTTAATTTCTTTTTCTTTTTTTTTTTTTATTATTAATTGGCTTTGTGTACTAAGTTGTATGGTGTAAAGCGTAAAGCACAACTAACAGCATCTAGTTGACACACACACACACACAAACACACACACGCACGCACACACACACACTCACACACATGTACTTTATTTATACAAATGAGCGGCTTATGAATCGTAACACAAGTACAAACGCGCGTGTGTATGTGTGTCTCGCTCTCTCTCTCTCTCCCTTACCGTCCCTCTCTATCTCTATCTCTATCGCTCCCTCGCATTCTCTTTCATACACTCCCGCACACAGTTGTGTCGAGTCCAATTAGCACATGATGAATTCCAATTGTGCGCTCTCTTTCTGTTAATCGCCCCTCTACTCCGCTCTTTTCCAACACTGTGCCTCAAGCTAATCTCACCTCACCTCACACTCACACACACACACACACAAAGCCCTGTAATAAAGCCAAAAAAAAAAAATATGATGAAAAGAAATAACGAAATTTTTTGCAAAAATGACAGAGACAACATGCAAAAAGAAACGCCGTTAAAAGCAAGTTGCGCAGCCAAACAAAAACAAAAGCAAAAGCAAAAAAAAAAGAGAAGAAAAAGAAAAAAGTAGAATTGTTCCTGTTCTGTCGATTGTCATGTTCCTTTAGCTGTGTTAGTTTTTATACCTTAAACAGTGCTTGCATTTGATGCCCAAGGAGACGACGAAGAGAGCTCGCTGCCCCATCTGGACCATGGCTTTAGTTCCAAGCTGCCGCCTGGCTATCTCACCCACGGTTTGCCCACGGTCAAGGATGTGGCCCCAGCCATAACACCGCTCGAACAGAAGAAGGAGCAGGAGGAGAAGAAGGAGGGTGAGTACAAGCTGATCGACAGCTAGAGATGGGCGACTTGACCACCAGACGATATCTACACGTGACACGATGATGTGAGCTAAATATGAGAAACAAATTGTGATCGCATCACGATCTTTTCAATAACAGCATTCGGCTCAGATCTAGAGATGTGCACGTGAGCAATGAGAAATGATCCCCCCTAACAGTCACGCTACAGCTAGAGATGTGCACGTGACCACCAGACGATATCTACACGTGACACGATGATGTGAGCTAAAAATAAGAAGCAAGTTGTCGTGATGCGATCACGATCTTTTCAACAACAGCATTCGGCTCAGATCTAGAGATGTGCTCGTGAGCAATGAGAAATGATCCCCCCAAGAGTCACGCACACAACTCTACTTTAGAGCTAATTAATTTAGAAATGAGCGCGTGACACGCCAAAGTATTGAAATTTCGTGTAATTCTCGTGACAAGCTCACGCTTCGCGGACATTGATCACAATTTTCGCTCACGAGTCACGCGCAAATCCATTTAGAGATGGGCGCGTGACACGCAAAAGCATTGAAATATCGTGTAATTTTCGTGACACGCTCACGCTTCGCGGACATTGATCACAATTTTCGCTCACGAGTCACGCGCAAATCCATTTAGAGATGGGCGCGTGACACGCCAAAGTATTGAAATATCGTTTAAAATACAAAAAAAAAAAAAAAAAAAACTCGTTCCCCTTTTTTTGCAGTCAAAGAGCTATCGGAGGAGCAAAAGCAAATGATCATATTATCGGAGGACTTTCAGAGATTCGTATTGCGTGCCGGACGCGTCATTGAGCGCGCCCTATCCGAGAACGTGGACATCTATACGGACTACATTGGATGCGGCGACAACGAGGAGGCCAATGATGAGCGCTCCCATGCCCGTCTCTCGATGAATCGTGTCTTTTATGATGAGCGCTGGTCAAAGAATCGCTGCATCACCAGCATGGACTGGTCAACGCATTTTCCGGAACTGGTTGTCGCCTCGTATCACAGCAACGACGAGAGCCCCAATGAGCCGGACGGCGTGGTTATGGTCTGGAATACAAAGTTTAAGAAGCAAACGCCCGAGGATGTCTTTCACTGTCAGAGCGCCGTGATGTCGACATGCTTTGCCAAATTCAATCCCAATTTAATACTCGGCGGCACATACTCTGGCCAGATTGTGCTCTGGGATAATCGTGTCCAGAAACGCACGCCCATACAGCGTACGCCGCTTAGCGCTGCCGCGCACACACATCCCGTCTACTGTCTGCAAATGGTGGGCACACAGAATGCCCACAATGTCATCTCGATATCGTCGGATGGCAAGCTGTGCTCCTGGTCGCTGGACATGCTATCGCAGCCGCAGGATACGCTCGAGCTGCAGCAGCGCCAATCGAAGGCAATCGCCATTACGTGCATGGCCTTTCCGGCCAATGAGATCAACAGTTTGGTCATGGGCAGCGAGGATGGGTATGTCTATTCGGCCTCGCGGCACGGCTTGCGTTCCGGCGTAAATGAGGTATTCGAACGGCATTTGGGTCCCATAACGGGCATCTCAACGCACTATAATCAATCGTCGCCAGACTTTGGACATCTGTTCCTAACATCATCGATCGATTGGACAATTAAGCTCTGGTCCCTCAAGGTGAGCCCACCCATCCATCATTTCGATTGTCTGCGCGTTATGCTAACCATTTGTTTGCAGGACACGAAACCCTTATATTCGTTTGAGGATAATTCGGATTATGTTATGGATGTCGCCTGGTCGCCCGTACATCCCGCTCTATTTGCTGCTGTCGATGGTAGCGGTCGCCTTGATCTCTGGAATCTCAATCAGGATACCGAAGTACCAACAGCCTCAATCGTTGTCGATGGTGCGCCAGCGCTGAATCGCGTCTCCTGGACGCCATCGGGCCTCCATGTGACCATCGGCGATGAGTCCGGCAAGCTCTATGTCTACGATGTCGCCGAGCATCTGGCGCTGCCCTCGCGCGACGAATGGTCGCGTTTCAATGCCACCCTCAACGAGCTCAAGATGAACCAGAACGACGAGGTCTAATAACAATACTACACACACACACACACCACAAACCAGGCATTAGTTTCTACAATTGAACAGAAAGAAAGTTTCTCGTCTAAACCAAAATCGTTGTTGGGCATCGCCAAAAAATAAAATGGGCGAATTATATATATATACGTATACTTATATTTATATATTTATAAATGTGCTCTAATTTTGTCGTGCATTGTGTTAAGAGCTTTGCTTTACTTTTGTACAAGTTATATCAAAGGCTCGCGCTTTCCACCCGCTTTCCACCCATTTTCCACCCATTTTCCACAATGCGCCCCAGCTAAGAGCTTTAAAGCTTTTCGATTTATTCCAACATCCCCCTGCTGCTTTTTTTTTTTTTGGTATTCCAGTGAAGTTCATCAAATGAAGTTGCACTGAGAAAATATATATATATATATACATATATGCGCGATATATGCTTTATACGATTTTAGTTTAAATGCGAAACGTTCTTTTCTGCGTGCTGTTTTGAAGGTCTCCCATTGGTATTTTGTAATTTATTTGATATACATATATATATATATATACATATTCTTAATATGTTTAGAACTGATTTCATTTCTTTTGGTATTGATTTTTTGCCCCCACGAGAAAATTCAAGAAAATAACGGCAAACAAAACTTATTTGCGCAAACATTTATATAACATACACAAACAACAAAATGATATATATATATATATACATATATATTATATAACGCGATATTTACACACGCGTGCATGTAGCGAACCAGTTGAGAATTAGAAGAATGACAAACTGTATTTGAATTGTATATTAATAAACTCATGCAAGCGACAACAACCAACAGCAATAAAACTAAACCATTTAACGAGATTAAATAAAGATAAAAGATATATACATACATATACATATATACATATGTATATATACACTATCTATTTATATCTAGCTCGTGATTTGTGTGTATTCAGTGATTCATGCAATTGGCATGCGTATTGCATTGCCCCGTCCGGGCCGAAGCCGTAGTTAAAGCGAAATTGAAAGCTTCGTCATAAAAGCTCTCAACGTCGACGTCAGCAGCCGCAGCAGCAGCGTCAGCAGCAGCCGCAGCCGCAGCAGCAGCGACGTTGTCTGTTCTATGCGTGCAGTCGTCAGTAGCAAACGGCGGTTGGAGAAAACAGCGCGAGAACGCAAAAGCAAACTCAACGAAGCGCATTTGCAAATTGCAGCAAAACAGCTGCACTGAAAACTGAACGAGCCAGTGTGAAAAGTTGCAAAAAAAAAAAAGAAAACAGTGCAAAAAAAAGAAAAAAACGCTCGCTTAACACAACTAACCGTAAAGTAAAGAAGAGATAATGATGGAATATAAGGTTAGTAGTTCGTATGCAAATTGAATCGATACATTTGGGGCTAAAGCAATTGCGCTGACTCATCGCGTACAGGCCGTGCCGTGCGTTGTGCCGCGCAGCCCCTTCGATGCGGCCAGCGATAGCCAGGAGCTGCGCGCCGCAATGCGTGGCCTCGGCACCGATGAGGAGCAAATAATCGAGGTGCTCACCTCACGTAGCAATGCCCAGCGTCAAGTGATTAGCGCCGCCTATGGGTCCGAATTCGATAGAGATTTGATCGAAGATCTGAAGGGTGAGCTGGGCGGCAAGTTTGAGGATGTGATTGTGGCGCTTATGTTGCCGCCCGTTGATTATCTGTGCCAGCAGCTGCACAGTGCCATGGCCGGCATTGGCACCGAGGAGTCGACACTTGTCGAAATTCTGTGCACCAAATCCAACGAGGAGATGCAGCAAATTGTCGCCAACTATGAGCAGAAATATGGACGGCCGCTGGCCGAGCAAATGTGCAGCGAAACCTCCGGTTTCTTTCGACGACTGCTCACATTGATTGTCACCGGTGTGCGGGATCCGATGAATATGCCCGTGGATGCGGCACAGGCCAAAGAACAGGCGGCACAATTGTATGCCGCCGGCGAAGCCAAATTGGGCACCGACGAGGAGGTCTTCAATCGTATCATGGCCCATGCCAGCTTCCCCCAGCTGCGGCTAATCTTTGACGAATACAAGGAGCTGTCCGGCCAGACCATCGAGCAGGCCATCAAGCACGAGATGGCCGATGAGCTGCACGAGGCCATGCTGGCCATAGGTATGTCCCAATATCCATTCCAATATCCATTCCATTGCACAGACGATTAACATTTCTCGCATCTCCTTCCCGGTCGCAGTCGAGTGCGTCCAGTCGCCGGCGGCCTTCTTTGCCAATCGCCTGCACAAGGCCATGGATGGCGCCGGCACCGACGATGCCACGCTCATACGCATCATTGTCAGCCGCTCCGAGATCGATCTGGAGACCATTAAGCAGGAGTTCGAGCGCATCTACAATCGCACGCTGCTCAGCGCCATTGTGGTAAGTCCTCGAACGCAAATTGCCCTTTTCAGAATTTAATGCATTTCCAACTTTTCCCCTATGTAAATCTGTTCCCACTTGTTCCCTTCTTGTTATTGTCGTTGTTGTTGTTGTTGTTTCGGTTATTGTGGTTGTTGTCTTTGGTGCTAGGACGTAAGTATTGCCCAATCGAATCTGTTCTTCCCAGCTCCCAATCAAATTTCCTGCTAAACTGGCATATGGGCAATTCCAGAGCCACATCAAAGGGAATTTTCAATTTATTTTTTTGTTCTGCATGTTGTTGTTGATGTTAGCTAGGCATATAAGTAGCTGTAAATGATAAGGTGCTCCGATCCGGGACTATGGGGGACTAGTTTATCTAGAAACCGATGCTGGCTATATCGCAACGTCCGTTGATTCCGATCGAGAATATATATATAAATGTATATATATACTTTACAAGAGTATAGAAAACGCCAAAGCTCTCTCGAGTTACTTAATGCAATTTATTTGTGTATATGTATATATAATCTTAGAGGACGCGGCTAAAAGTTACAAATTGCTTTCATTTTTCAATTAAGGCCTTAATTGTATGCGTTACGTAACACACATTACGTAACATTATTTATACTTAATTTACGCGCTTTTGCGACTTGCAAACATAATTTGTGCGAGAAAACGTTACGCGCAAAAAAAAAAGGTGTTGAAAAGCGTTCAAAGATGTCTCCTTTGTTGTTTGCGGCCATTTTGTTTTTTGTTTTTTTTTCTGCTAGTTGAGATGTAATTTTCTGTAATGAAATAGTTTTGAGTAGATTTTCTTGCATGTGAGCCTGGAAATGCCCGTATATCTATTGTACGGAACACAGATTGTACATATATATAAAAACTGTTCTCATTTGATGTTGTTTGTTCTCGTTTTTGTTTCTATCTGTTTGCAGTCGGAAACATCGGGCGACTACAAGCACGCATTGGCCGCGCTGCTGGGCGGCGCTTAGCCTGGCCAAAAAGCAACCCAACCACGAAATTATATCAGATGCCCTTTATAGCTAATTACATACATACATATATATATATATAAAGTATTTACGGTGGCCCCTTACGGAGGACGCTCGCTTTTAAATGTTTGCACAGTGCACACCAGTTGTGGGCGAAATAAATACACACGCTGAACACTTACATATGTAACTTACTTAAATTGCTACATGAAATTTATCAACTTAAACGTTTAACGATGAATTTGCTTTCAATACACACTCTGGCTGACAAGAGCGGGCTGGCTGGCTGGAGGAGCACCCAATACTTCTACTTCTACTTCTACTACTACTACAAAAAGAAGTTGTGAAAAATTGGAACGGAAAGAGGGGAAGCCCCCAAATCGAACTATTTAAAGTGCAGCTTGTGCAGCTCCTTGGCCTTGACGGGCAGAAAATTTTGCATTTCATCGGGATTCGTCCAAAAGCTAGTCGACGTCTGCAACAGAAAGTGAGAGAGAAAGAGTATTAGCAAATTGTCTGTGCATAATTCGGTACAGATTGCGATTGCGATTGCGATTGCGATTTACCTGTAGCTCCGAGCAGGGCGCCTCGCGATGTATATACTCCCTGAGTATATAGTCATTCTCGATCTCCCAATGGAAGCGCGTGTCGTGCATCCGTATGAGCACATCGTCGATGCGCAAAAAGTGACGCAGCAGCACAAAGAAACCGGACGGCATAACGCGCTATAAAAACCAAAAACAAAAAAAAAAAAAACAATTAAAACCGCAATATCGTAAGTTAATTAACTATTCTTCGCATTTAGACAAATAATCTAGCATTGCTGGCCTGACATTGATTTGCTTTGCTTTGCTTTGTTTTTTTGCCGATATCTTCTAAATTGGGTTTGAATATCTTGAAAAACAAAAAAAAACGAGAAAGAAGGGCTACCTTCGGCACGCCGAAGATTTAATACCCTTGCAGTTTGGTCAAGATATCTTGAAAAACATAAAAATTTTCCATACAAAAACTTAATTTTCGACCGATTGTTCCTATGGCAGCTATATGATATAGTTGCCCGATCCGAAAAGAATTTTGCATATATATGGGGAGCTTAGTAAAACTAATAAGTACCGAGTTTGGTCAAGATATCTTGAAAAACATAAAAATTTTCCATACAACAACTTAATTTTCGACCGACCGTTCCTATGGCAGCTATATGATATGGTTGTCCGATCTTAATAGGATTTTGCATATATATGGGGAGCGTAGTAAAACTAATAAATACCGAGTTAAGTCAAGAAATCTTTATAAACAAAAATGTTTTTCATACAAGAACCTACTTTTCGTCCGATCGTTCCAATGGCAGCTATATGATATAGTGGTCCGATCCAGCTGGTTTTGACATATGAACTGCGTGCAACAGAAAGAGAGAATTCTGCAAAGTTCCATAAAGATAGCTTTAAAACTGAGACTAGTTCGCATAGAAACAGACAGACGGACATGGCTATATCGACTCGGCTGTTGATACTGATCAAGAATATATATACTTTATGGGGTCGGAGATGTCTCCTTCTATGCGTTACACATTTCACGACAAAATTATAATACCCTCTGCAAGGGTATAAAAATTATCAGTTCAGAACTTAATTTTAGACCCAACAGCTATACAATATAGTCTGAACAACTCTGACGTTATAAAAAGGGCGATACTATATCCTAACAAAACAATTCTATTTTCCCGAGAATAGTTAAAATTTACAATATGATATATATATATATATGATATATAAGTCCCATGATAGGAACTCCTTACGAACAAGTTTGTTAAATATATCTTTAAAAGCAAAAAAATGTTTCAGATCAGAACATAATCTTAGATAGACAGTTTCTGTAACAGTTATACAATATAATAGTTTTTTGATCTTCTTAGCTCAAGTTTTTTTCCTCCCAAAGATCTTTGAAACATGAGTTTAAAAACCCGATCAAAAACATGTGTTCATTAAGTTCCTATGTAGATCTTAGCATATATAAGTTTGAAGTAAATCGGGCAATACCAAAAAACCAAAATAATGTGTCCAGATTTAGATCCGGTTAAGACCTAGAGACCAAGCAAAGAGCCACGCCTCGTGAAAATCGGTTGAGTTTTGACCGATACATATGCATATATGCATACATATTCATATATACACAAGTCTTTGATATAGATATATATATATATAGATATATATGTTTGTTTGTTTTCTAATACCAAACGCAGATGAAGCCTTTTTTTCGCTATGCTGCAAATTTAAATATAACGAATTTCTATCAAGTGCTCTCCTCCTCGATTCTCAAGAATTCAAGTAGGCTCTGCAGTTTTTCATGCTTGGCTAGTAGTGGCTTTTTTCTTGTTGTGTTTTCGGTGTGTATGCATGTCCTTTTATGTGTGTGTATGTATGTGTGTATGTATGTATGTATGTATGTATATATGTATGTATGTATATATGTACGTATGTATGTGCATATGCATGTATGTACATAAGTATGTATGTGCATATGTATGTATGTATGTGCATATGTATGTATGTATGTGCATATGTATGTATGTATGTGCATATGTATGTATGTATGTACATATGTATGTATGTATGTACATATGTATGTATGTATGTATGTATGTATATATGTACGTATGTATCTATGTATGTATGTATGTATGTACGTATGTATGTAGTATGTATGTGCATAGGTATGTATGTATGTGCATATGTATGTATGTATGTGCATATGCGTGTATGTACATAAGTATGTATGTGCATATGTATGTATGTGAATATGTATGTATGTATGTACATAAGTATGTATGTACATTTATATGTATGTATGGCTGCACACATATGTGTATGTATGTATACACATATATATGTATGTACATATGTATATGCATACACGTGTGTATGTAATTATGCATACATTTTTGCATATCTACAAACAAGCATGCATCCATGTCTGTACAAACAGGCATCCATAAGCACATATATATATATATATATATATATATATCCACCAAGGTAGCTTGGATTCTGTGAAAAGTGTGAAACACGTCTCGAATGATTTTTGTCATATAGATCTTTGGAAATAAATAAATCTTTGAATGTATTTTCCAAAAAAGTGCGAAAACACGCCTTAGATGAATTTGAACAAAGATCTTTGAAAAATAGTTTGAGACCGATCGGATGGTAAACCAAAAAGTTGCATACAAACGTTTTTCACGCTTTTTCCACACTTGCGGGTGAAATATCACGAAGTTTGCGTAAGATATCTTCAAATAGCAAAAAGGTTTTTTCTACAAGACCTAACCAATGACTGATCGCTCCTAATGTGGCTATATAATAGATTGATCGGAAGCAGTAGAATAATAAGTAGAACAATAAATATAGAGAATGTGAATTGCACGGAAATGAACAGACGTGCAGGCAGGCAGACAGACAGACAGACAGAGGGCGACGACAATAACAAAATTCAAATAACCATTATGGAAATGTTTTTTTGTCAGGCCGGGGCTACTCACAATGCGCACGCTCATCACGGAAATGCCATGATCATGCAGCTCATCCTCATAGAGCGTGAGATCGTGATAGAATAGAATATTTTCGCGCTGCATTAGCTTCATTTTGTTGAGCGTCTGGTCCGTCAATTCCGTGCGAAACTTATCATTTAATGTGCCCTGATATGTTGTGGTGAATGTCCAGTCGAATGGCTTGTATTTCTGTTCCATGTTCTGCTCGGCGCTGAAATATTGTTAAGATAAGCTTATAAGCCGCAAGTTTGGTGTCAATGCAATTGGAATTGCAATGGGGATTACCGCGTCTCGCGCCACTCCTGAGCGCAGGCCACCTCCAAGGCGGCCTGTTTGCCGTTGGCAACGAGAGCCAGCGCGTCCATGGGCTTGAATTCCATGACGGCGCCATCTTTGTGCTGCAGCATCAATTTGTTTTTGTGAAAAACCATGTCCGGCAGATGCGGCAGCTCCAGTGAATGCTGATAGTTGCAGAGATCACAGCGATTGGCGTCGTCCTTGTCGCAGCACTTGTCGCTGCCCAAATGGCACATGCTCTTCAATATGTGCGACTTCTCGTAGCTGATGGACCAGTCATTGAAGCGTATGGACTCGTAGTCCACCGGCAAACGGAGCACTCCGCACTACGAACATAAAACATATATATAAATACATACAGATATCGCTGTGTTTTTTTATTTGTTTGTTTGTTTGCTTACTTCATTTGCCATTGCTATTGCGGCGGTGTATTGTTGAGAATTGTATCACTAAAATAATACTCATATATAAAACGCGAATAATGCGGCAGTGTGTTGTGTAAATTTGTATCGATTTCTTAAATCCTTTGCAAAATTTGTTATCGATATTTTGTTGTTGTTCATATCATGCAAAATTTCAAAACGAACACGATTGCCACGCTTAAGTGTTTAAACAATTCAAAGATCGAAATATTTCGGTTTTCTGTTGTTCAGCCAAAGAAGAGAATTAATAAAGAATAAAAGTTGATTGATTGCAAAGTGTATCGCATTGCATCGATATATCGATAACTTGTTTGGTGACATCTCTAAAGCAGAGCGGCAAATGTTTTGTTTTTGTCAGTTATTCCATTGCCTTATGTTTGCTATAGATTTACAAATTCTGTGCCCATATTACTCAAATTCAAAACTAAGCAAACAGACGCACATCTAGCAGAACTAATTAAATTGCCGCTGACGAAATAGCGTTAAAATATGATTGCATTAAAACGCCTGCCACGTTTTTGCCTGCTGCGCGCCCTTGGCACCAAGTCGAATTACTCCACATTGACGACGCCCAGAATGTGCAGGACGCAAATAACTGCCGAGGAAGTGCGCGGCGTCGCCGATGCCCTAAAGAACGGACTGCACGCGTTGGGTCAGCCGACCAGTGCAACGCATCCGCATCTCATCAGGCCGAACGAGCTGGTGCCCGGCGTGGGTCAGGCTGAATTTCAGTCGCGTCGCGCACAGCTTATGCAAGGCCTGCAGGTCTATGCGGAAAGCTTTGGCGATCAATTCAATGGACGCACCTCCAAGTGTCACATGGTATGTGCCCTTAAAAAAGCCGTTCTAAATGCATTTGTTGTTGTCGCTGATTCCAATTCGAATTCCTTAGCTGGTCATTGGTGCGGCGTCCAAGAAGTATATGAGTGGCAAGATACCCTATGTGTTCCGTCAGAGCTCGGACTTTTATTATCTAACCGGTTGTTTGGAGCCGGACTCGGTGCTTCTGCTGACCATTGATGATGTGGGCGTGGTGCAGTCAACGCTGTTTATGCGCCCCAAGGATCCGCATGCCGAGCTCTGGGATGGTCCACGCACTGGGCCCGATTATGCTGTACAGCTCTTTGGCGTACATGAGGCGCATCCCATCGACAATTTCCAACAAATGCTGGCGGCACGCATCGCCCAGCTAAAGCCACATCTGTGGTTCGATCTGAAGCAATCGGAGCTGGCCAATGTGACGGATGCCATGCTGCAGGTGTGCAACAACGAGCGCACCCAGCTGCTGCCCGTCTATACGTTCGTGGAGAATATGCGTCTGATTAAATCGCCCGCCGAGATGCAGCTAATGCGACGCACCTGCTCGATAGCCTCGCACGCCTTCAACGAGGTCATGGCCGAGACCCGTCCGGGCCAATCGGAGCATCAGCTATACGCCTCCATAGACTTTAAGTGCCGCATGCGCAGCGCCAGCTATTTGGCCTATCCGCCTGTGGTGGCTGCCGGCAAAAATGCCACCGTTATACACTATGTGAACAACACACAGCTGCTGCAGCCGCAGGAGCTGCTGCTGATGGACGCCGGCTGCGAATACGGTGGCTATACCAGCGACATAACACGCACCTGGCCCGTTAGCGGTAAATTCACAGATCCTCAGCGCACTCTCTACGACATGATGGAGCAGCTGCAAAAGGAGACAATTGGTAAAGGCAGCTCACAAAGCGCAAATCCCTGTATAAATCATGTGTAATTGTTTTCAGAGCTGATCATGCAGCCGGGCGGCGAGACGCTGGATCAATTGTTTGAGACGACCTGCTACAGGCTGGGCAAATATCTGCAGGAAATTGGACTGGTGGATAAGCATCTGACCGATCACAAGGAGCTAGCCACGCAGGGCTACAAATTCTGTCCGCATCATGTCTCCCATTATCTGGGCATGGATGTTCACGATACGCCGCATGTGCCGCGCAATACACGCCTCCAGCCGGGCATGGTATTCACCGTCGAGCCGGGCATCTATATTGATGACAAGCGCACAGATGTGCCCGACGAATTTCGTGGCATTGGCATACGCATCGAGGATGATATACTGATCAATGAGCAGGGCCAGATCGAGGTGCTAACCGCCGGCTGTGTCAAGGAGCGACGCGCCCTGGAAGATCTTTTCAAGTAGTTGCGCCATCAACGCCGACCCAAAATTCCTAGTCATAATTTACTCCCAAATATCTATACATATGTATATATATATATATATACTGCTTGTGATCAGATCACGCGCATAACTCCGATCGCCCAGGGCCCATGTACAGAATCAAATACATTTAATTGTTCAAGTTCATAGATTAGAATCTGTTAAAGCTTGGCAAAGACTGGCTTCTCATCTTTGGTGAGCTGGGCGCCCACCGCCTGGGCAAAGTCCTCGGATTGCAGATAGAGCTTGTTGAGAATACGCTGCAATAGACAAAGGGGCAAAGGTCAATATAGAGCCCAGAGTTAGCCCAGCCGGGCACTCACAATGTGATCGAGTCCCTCCTGATTGGTATGCTCCAGCGAATAGACCATGCTCTCCTTGGTCGTCTGCACGGCGATGGGACTCTTGCTGGCAATGTCCTCGGCCAGGGCGATGGCGCCGACCACCAGCGAGTCCTTGTCGGGAAAGACGCGACTGACCAGACCGCTGCGCTCGGCCTCGGCGGCCTCAAAGCGACGGCCCGTGTAGCACAGTTCGCGCGCCAGCGACTGGCTGCCAATGGCCTTGGGCAGACGCTGCAGCGAGCCAACATCGGCGGCCATGCCGATGTCCACCTCCTTGACCTGGAAGAAGGCGTCCTGCGTGCTGTAGCGTATGTCCGCGGCGGTAATTAGATCGACGCCGGCACCAATGCACGCCTGATGCACGGCCATGATGACGGGCTTGGGACAACGCTCGACAGCGCTAATCGAGTCCTGATACAGCCTAATTGTGCGCTCCAGCACAACGCCCTTGCGTGCCACATCCTCACAATCGGCCAGCTGCTGGCCCATGCTCATCATCGATGACAAATCGATGCCGGCACAGAAATGCTTGCCAGCCGCGGATAGAACAATGGTCCGACAATCCGGATTTATGGCCAGCGTTTCGAAGCAGTCTTTGATCTCGCTGCGGAGAATAATTGATGCTGATATATACATCTATATATATGTATATGATATTTACACTTACAGCCACATATCCCTGTTGATCGCATTGAGCTGCTTGGGTCGATTCAGCTCCACATGGAAGACGAAGGGTTTGGGCGAACTGATGGCGAGGTGTTTGAACTGTGCGGCCACTTCGGTGGCGGCGTGGGCGCTGCTGCTGCTGCTGTGTGTTTTGTTGCGATAAGGCTGCATGACTGGCAAGGTAAATGGTGCAAGGTTTAGTTAAGCTGTTGCAACTGCTGCCAGTTGAATGCCGCACACTCAGATTCGGACTTTGTACCGGTCGGTTGGACTCGGATTTAATAAATCCAATTAGACTACAGCAATTATCCTAATCAACAAATTACAGCTGGTCACACTTACCGGCTACTCTGGGTGCCAGTCTAAAAGTATTTGTAAATCTGTGTAGCGACATGTTGGCGAATCAATTAATTGTTTTCAAAATCAGCCTTTTATATTTAGAGCGGTTGCTGGCACTTGTTGTACTTGTCGATAACTTCCGAAAACGATACTTTAACTTATCGATACCATGCAATTTTTTCACTTTTCATTCAAATCCTGATGTCGATTTGGACAGAGCCAACGAATAACAAGAACACCGATTGAAAACTATCCTCATATATTTGACTCTGTGTATTATGATCTTTGTTCATGCAAGCCAAACCAATTTCATTATATGCGAAGGCACTTAACAATTCTGGCAAAAGTAATGGAAAATGCTAAAAAAAAAAAACGAACTCGTCAATTCTAGCGGCGATTTCATATTCAAGACTTGAAAAAAAACCCAAAAAAAAAACGTTTCATATAATATTTTTTAAGTTGTTTATTCCTCAAATAACAGCCAAATAACATTGGGTGCATCCGCTGCAACTTCGTAGCGTTTCTTATCGATAATAAACTTAATCGCTTGAGCAGCTATTCGATATATCGATAGAATGCACGATTAATTGAGCTCAATATAGTTTATCGCGCGCTTATATTAAGTTTTTCAAGATGGCAGTGTGGTGCTGATTTAAACTCCTTTTCATTTTACGTGCCTTCAGAACTGTCAGGAAATCGAAATTGTCTTCGCCCGCAAACTTAATTAACACTTTATATAAAGGGCGTCCTTGAAACAAGTTGTTCCTTGGTAGATTTCAACCGTTAAAAGATTTGAAACGTGATATTAATCAACAAAAATCTCGTGCATCTGAAAAATAAGTATTCATCAGACTCTCTTGTGTTGCACAGTAAACATTGGTCTGTATTGGTAAAGTTGCATATGCCAAAGTAAATGCTGTATTATGTATGTTTTTCGTGTCTTTTTGTTAGTTTTATAAATTGCACTCGAAACCCTTTGAAAAACGATAGTTATCGATAATGTACTTTTGACAATCGCCATTTGAAATTGTAGAGTGTGCGCAACTTTAAGAAGTTTAAAACGTTTTTGTGCTGTAAAGCTTATCCGAATCAACGAAAATCTCGTGCATCTGATAAAGAGGTGATCTGCGATTTTCGTGTGCAATTAGTAAAACCTTGGTCTGCATTGACAAGGCATACATATGTGAAAAAAACGCATCAATTGTATGATTACTGATAAGCTCGCTGTTTCTTTGTTTTATTTCTTGCCATTTGAAAAGCCATAGTTATCGATAGTATACGAGACTATTGTGAATTCACGACTGCACCAACGTCACATTAGACCAACGCGCAGATTCTGCCGGGCCGACCAAAGACGGCGCAGTGCCGCTGATAAGCCGCCGGCGCTGCACTACCAACTATTGCCAATTATCATCTAAGGCAAACACACACGGCACTTGAGATAAGCGAACTGCAAAACACACACAAACATTAAATTCTGCCCTAGTAAAATGAGCGATACACTGGATGTGCTCGTCTTTGGCTCGGCCATCATAGATTTCATCTGGTAAGTGCAACGAACGTTGCATTGAATTCATTATCATTGCAGCCGCCACTTTTATACCCTCCCCCCCCCTCCCCCCTAGCTACGCACCACGCCTGCCCAAGCCGGGCGAAACGCTGCATGGCCACAAATTTCAGACGGGATTCGGTGGCAAGGGCGCCAATCAGTGTGTGGCAGCCGCACGCCTTGGCTCCAAAACGGCGCTAATTGCCAAATTGGGCGCGGACAGCTTCGGCGCCAATTACATGAACCAGCTGCGCGCCGAGCACATCAACGTGGAGCATGTACAGCAGATCGCCGGCCAAACAACGGGCGTTGCCCAAATCGCTGTGTCCGCCGGCGGCGAGAATAACATCATCATTGTGGTGGGCGCCAACAATTTGCTCAGCCCCAGCGATGTGACAGGCGCATCGCAACTATTCGCACAGGCCAAGGTGCTCGTCTGCCAGCTGGAGACGCCCATTGAGGCAACGCTGTGCGCTCTACGCGAGTTCCGGGGCATCTCTATTTTAAATGCGGCGCCGGCCATGGCACACTTGCCAGTGGACCTGCTGCGGCTGCCGACCATCCTCTGTGTCAACGAGACGGAGGCGGCGCTCATCATCGGCGTGAAGAGCATCAATAGCATTAAGTAAAGAATTCCTTAAGTCAGTTGAATGCCCTTGCAGAGTGCACCGCTCCGATCTTGATCAGTTTCAACAGCCGAGTCACATTAGTCGAGAATCTCTGCAAGGGTATTGAAGCTTCGCTCGCACAAAGATCCTCTACAATTTCATATTATACAACTTGTAACGCTTTCCAGTGAGGCGAATGCGGCTCTGAAATGCCTCATCGACCTGGGCGCCAACACGGTGATCATAACGCTTGGCAAATTGGGCGCCGTTTGCGCCTCAAAGGCCGATCCCATGGCATACGAGCTGGTGCCTGCACCAATTGTGCCCGCCGATCTGGTAGTGGACACAACTGGCGCCGGGGATGCTTTCATTGGCGCCTTGGCCCACAACTTGGCGCGTTATCCGGAAAAAAAGCTGTCGTCGCACATTTTGGCCGCCTGCCTAGTGGCCTCCAAGTCGGTGCAACTGCCGGGCACACAGTCCAGCTTTCCATATGATTAATAGGAAGGAAGCAAGGAAGAGTTTTTCCAAGTGCCTACACGGAATGTACTAACAAATAACGGACCAAAAATAATAAACTAAATGATTTCTAAAAGCACCCACAGTTAGCAAATATTTGTATATTAAGCATTTGGAATTTTCGTGGTGAATCGTGCCGAAATGTAGTTCGTGTTCGTGTCGTGCTGGGAAAGCAGCACGAGGCCATCTCTAGCTCAGCACCTGATCATTGTACATAGAATGAATGCGGCATTTGTTGTTTTTATTACAATATTTAATGCGCTATTTGTGTTAAATCGTAAGTATAAAACGAGAAAAAAAAATTGTTTCAACTGCTTAATGCTCAATTTTGGTTAATTTACATAGACGAAAACTGAACTTTTGCAAATGCAATTTGCATAGTGTATTCGGGTGTCTGTCTGTCTGTGTGTGTGTGCATGGTTTCACAAATTTCTTCAAATTAATAATTGTTTATTTATGCGTCGCGTTCATTTCTTGCCCGACTTCTTAATGCCGCCACCCACTAGGGGTCCCTTTTTGGAAGCCTGCTGTTTGGCTGCTTCGAGTGCCTTTTGTTGGTCCTTTTGCTTCTGCTTGAACGCCATATCCTCATCATCCATCTCTTTGCCCTCCTTCTTGGGCGCCTTTAGTGGCTTCTTTTTACCGCCCTCACGACCAGTCATTTTCTATAATTAAATACACAAATATTAATTTTACTTTTCTGGAAGCGTAGCGAAATAGTCACGCACTCGCACGTTTTCCCAACTTTTCTATTTAGTGTTGACAAGGGCTCAAAATATACTGAATGTCAAAAACTTTAGGGATGACGATATTTGTTAATTTTGGACTCGAGAAAAGATAGTGTGACCATTCAATAATGCCGATACTTTTATTTCAAAACCATGTAACATATTGCTGAAATAACTATATTTATGATTTAAATTTAATATAATAATGCATAATAATATGTAAATCTTAATCATATACATTATTTTGAGCGTGTTAGCCTTATATAAGTCATACAGTCAGAGTGTAATCAACATATCGCAATAGTCACATATAACCATCGATAGCTGTCTTGGTACACCGATTTTTGTTCTGTCAAGATCTCTCGATAGTTTAGCACACTGCTCACGTTTTACGAACACTTCACGAATAGCGTTCGTTAAGTGAGCACGCGGCGTATTTCATCGCCAAGTGGGAAATTCTATTTCTGCAAAAGAAGTTTTTATTCTGTGACTTTTGTAAGAAGTTTAATAACTGAAGGTATTGTGCTTTTCTTTTATACAAATCTTTTTTTTTTACTGCGAACTATTACAACTAAAAAGAAAAACGAACAGTGCATCCATTATAAATTTGTCATTGATTTTTTTTTTCTTCACGTTCACCTTGCACTAGTTTTTAGTTATGTAATGTGCTTATTTTTTTATGTGTCGGTGTTGGTTTAATATTGCGGTGTATGAATCTAACTGTATATTGTGGCCAAGGGCCACGGCGCCATTAGAAAATGTATAATTAATTTCATATGAAAATAACAAAAATGATGCATAAATTGTGCTTACATAACCACAAAATTATTCGCACACGAAAGCGCAACGCTGTGCAAAATTAAAGACTAATGATGCAGCGTCTAATATAAGTCACAAGGTAAAACAATCGTCCGTGTCCGTGTCCTCTTTTCCAATGCACCCACACACACCTGCAATGTGCTAAGAACGCTCACGAGTTCTAACCTTAAAAAATTTTCGCAAGAAAAAGTTAAAAGCAAGCAGAGGAAAAAAACGGTGCCACACAAGCAAGCTGTCGCACACACATACACACTTGCATGTATACAATTTGCGCCAGCTGCTTTTGTAACGAATCTAATTGAATATCCCCACTTTTTTATATGTATATGTGCAGAATTTTCACTCTTTTTTTATTGTTATAAGTGTGACAATTGCGGCTAGAAAAGCGGCACACGCATACATACTTACATGTACGTTCGTATGAATTCCATGTGCTTGTCTCTCCATCTCTCTCTCTCACTCACTCGCACGCCTCGCCATTTACACGCGCAAGAATCGCAGCGAATAAATATGTCTGTGTTGGTGTATTATATATGTGTATATATATATTTCTTTTTTGCATTTTCTCTTGTCTCTTTAAGAGCACATTTCTTCTTCCATTGACCAATGACCGCTTTAATTTTGTCGGTGTTCAAACCCCCAAAAAATGTTCCTTTACATTTTACCTGGCTGACAATGCTTACAAAAACCAGAACCGGTTGATTTGGCAGAGACAATCACCGAGCGCAGCATATGCTGTTGATGCTGCTGCTGCTGCTGCTGCTCTTTGTGACGTCAGCAGAGCAAACGCTTAATGTAAATATGCCGCTTGTGATTTTTGTATTTATTTTTGCCCTTTTGTGTGGCCTTTTTAGCGCCATTTTGCATTTGGTGTTTTCTAACCGATGCCAATCATCGATAACATGTAGTTGAAACGTCGTCCTGTCCTGTCTGGTATTGTGAAACAAACATTGACGAATTAGCGAATTTTCATGCTCTAACGTTGCTTTATGCAGTTGCCAACTGTTGGAATTGGCGAGCGATAAAAGAAATCGACTCCCTCGATGATGCGTCAGCAGTTAAAGTTCTGGAAATTTCATGCATAAGTTAGCTTTATATTGTTGGAACTTGCCGTTCGCTGATCGCGAATAATTGTTTATGTGACGCCTGTCTGGCAACCCCATTAACATGCTGCCGTACTTAGCCCATTAATCTGATTTTACTGCAGGGCCAGCGCACTTGAACTTATTTACTTAAAATAGCCACAATTGAGTTTTGGGCCACATTAACTCCGTTGCATTTTTGGCGCGTTGCCATCAGCATTTGTCGCTCGGCAGACAGCCATTAATTTTGCCGCATCTAGCGTTCACTTTTTATGTAATTGTCGGCGTTTCAAAGACCTTGAAAATTGCTTACATAAAAAGGTTGTATTCGTAGCGGCGTTTATCTAATCGCAGTACGCACATTTCAATTTTGCTGCCTTCCGCCTGCAAAAGGCCCCGTGACGTCGCACTTGCTCGTAGTGTTTAAGAGAGCATAAAACAGCGAGAGCGAGAGAGTGTCAAAGAGAGCGCAGCACATGCGTCAAATTTTCCACTATAGTCACATGCTACGCTGTGAACGCGGGCGTCAACGCTGCTGCTGACGTCGGCGCGCTGCCAACTGTGAGTACAAATTTACATTTTTGGCAAGCATTCAGTTTTGCCGTGAAGGCGCTGCAAACCTCGAAAGGGGTAAATGAAAAACAATTGTTTAAAATACAAATCATCACATACGTACTTTTATTTTTCTTCTCGCTTTTTTGGCCAACATTAATGCCAATACAATTATTTTGTATCTACATATGCCTCTATTTTCACTTCCTTTTCTTATCAGTGTCCGGCCCGTAACTCTGCTGCCTGTGAACTGATTAACAGTTGTTATGCAATGGCAATTGGCATTGAATTCATTGCTGTCACTGCCAGACACATGCGTTGATAAACCATATATGTGTATATATAGAAGAGATGATAGGCTCTGATCTGCTCTCTCGTTCTCGATCATTTGCTGCTTTTGCGCACACGTGCAAAAGCTTTGTGTGCGTGTTTTTTGCTGTCTAGCATTTGTTGCCAACTGTCTCTTAATAGTTTGGGCTTAAACGCTTTTGTTGCCGTTATGCGACCCTCACTCTCTCTCTCTCTCTCTGTCGCTCGCTCGCTCTCTCTCTCTCTCTCTCTCTGTCGCTCGCTCGCTCTCTCTCTCTCTCACGCAACTGTTGCGTTGCGACTGCGACGCGTGAGCACCTGAACTTGACTCTGCCTCTGCCAGCAGAGGCAGCAGCTGACCGACGCAGCGCAGCACAGGCTAGCTCGCCGCCTCTGCTGTACGAAGCGTTCACAAGCAATTTAGTTGCCGTCCGGTGCAGACCTTTGATTTCGCAAGGAATAAGGATAAATCATTTTTTTTTCGGTGCTGTGATATTTAAACACAAACAAATTGTACGTATTACAAATTAATTGCATATATAGTGCATATCAATATTAATTGATTCAACATCAATAACAATAACTGAACAGCAGCAATAATAATTGAAAGCAAGCATTGGTGTTTAATTATTTTTTTAAATTTTTGTTTTCGTTGCTTGGAATAAAAGACATTTTTTTTAAAAAACGTTACATAAATGTGCAAAAGCATTAACCGTTTGAAAAGTTGGGCAATAACAAAAGCAGCGTGTCTGGTGTTTACAATTGAATATCAATTATGTATATCAATTTTCAATTTTTTTTTTTTCTGGTGATAAAGGCAGTTATGCAATCGACATTAAAGGGCGTCTGCCCTGTTTTTTTTTTTTTTTTTTACAAGCAAGTGCAAACCGATAAACAATACACCATATAACAAAAGCCGTTACACGTGCAACTTCGTCTAGCTCTTATTTTCCCTTGTTGCTGATAATTATTATTACATATATATAACTTTTTTTTTTGCCCGTTGAACTGTTACATCACAGTCGCGCGTGCTCTTTGCAAAAGCTCTGTCATTCAATCAACGGTACTTTGGAGATTAGATAACAGGCCAACGCTTTTTACAGTTGTTTGCGTCTGCCCTCAGCGCACCCACAACTCTCCCATTAATAAAATTCTCTTGCACGCTCGCCAATTCTCTTTTAAATGACTAGCCGCTCTTGCTCTGTGCCAAGTGATTACATAAATGCGGTTTTCGTCAATGAAAATTGGCCTAGACTTGGTCTGCCGGTGGCTGCTAATTTAATTTTGTGCCACATTTAAGGCAACAAAAACAAATAACAATGAATAATTTTGGCTATGCTACACTTGAAATCTAAATTTAACAACACTACAGAACGAAAAGAAAGCGCTCTCTCGCGCTCTCTTCTGCCTTGCTCCGACACTTGGTCAATGTCAGCTGCGAGAACATTGGCCATACGTTTTTCTGTAGCTAGCTAGCCATCCCCTTTACACCCATTGGCAAGCTGCTGTGCTCTTGGCATTTCAATAGACTTGAAAGCGCCATCTATCACCATGTTATACAAGCGATTAAATTATGCAACGTGTGCACACTCATCTACCTGTACATGTTCTCAATGCCAAAATTTGCTCTTAATTGAGACTAAGCGTTAATCTATTATTGCCGGTCTAAAGAAAGCTCAAACCGTCGGGTGCCTAAATGCATAAACGTGGCAGTTGGGGGTTACGAAACTGATTCATAAGCAGAAATACAAAAAAAAAAAAACCGCAATTTTCGAGCGCTGTTTTTACTAACACCATCACATGCATATGCTCGTATAAACAATAAGCGCACCAATACAATTACACAAACAATTGCGAAGCCGCCCGACAACGAACGTTGCCAAGCGCGCTTTTGTGTCTAAATTAACATACACACACACACACACATTCACATACATATCAATGCTTGAAATTAACATACATACATACACACACATACACATTTATATACATATCAATGCTTGAAATTTTAATTGCTGATTTCGCAGACGACAGCAAAGAAAAAACAAAACAATTGTCCATAGTCTAAAAAAAAAAAAAAACTCTGCCCTATAATGCCGGCTTGCTGCCGCCGGTCTTATTTTACTTAACTTATATGTACATATTTTGTTTATTAACCAACTTCATCATTTGCATGCTTAGCTAGTTTAATCTAGTTTAACTTAATCATTTAAACGCATTTTGTGTTGCATCTGCACAAAACGCGGCGCAAAGTAGCCGCGACTTACGGAGCTCTCATCGAACCTTGTTTGGCCTTTCGATTAACCAGCTGCCTCAAAAGTACTCGATACGATTGAGGGTGTGGCATCGATAATCGATTGGTTGTCGCGCGGTATCGATTGCTCTCGTTAAGTTGGGCGCTTTCCGTTGCCGTTTTCAAATTTCATTCATGCACGTTATAAATTGTTTCATATGGTTTTGGTGTCGTATCAATTTGTTGTAAAAAATATATTGTAAAATTGTGTCTAAAAAGTGAAATGTGCGCTCATACATACAATGCAAACGATAATCAAGAATGCAAAATCACAATCATTAAACTCACAAATGACAACTGACTGTGACTGAGCTGAGATGGGGAGGATGAGGAGGAGAAGGAGAAGAAGACAATATTTGTAATCATTTTACTTGGCACTTGCGCGTGTGTTTATATATAGCAAAATGGGCAAGGATTTCGATGCTATTGGCTTCGCCAAGGACTTCGCTGCCGGTGGCATCTCCGCAGCTGTCTCAAAGACTGCCGTCGCACCCATCGAGCGTGTGAAACTGCTGCTGCAGGTTCAGCACATCTCGAAACAAATCACCCCCGATCAGCAATACAAGGGTATGGTTGATTGCTTTATCCGCATTCCAAAGGAACAAGGTTTTGCTTCATACTGGCGCGGTAACTTGGCCAACGTTATTAGATATTTCCCAACTCAGGCTCTGAACTTTGCCTTCAAGGACAAGTACAAGCAGGTAAGCATTATCATTCCCATTTATAAATCATTCTCTACGAGCCACACCTTCTGCCTTTGCTTGATCGATTGTAGGTCTTCTTGGGTGGTGTCGACAAGAACACCCAGTTCTGGCGTTACTTCATGGGCAACTTGGCCTCCGGTGGTGCCGCTGGTGCAACCTCTCTGTGCTTTGTCTACCCATTGGATTTCGCTCGTACTCGGTAAGTCGCATTATTATTATTAATATAATTATTATTATATGTAAAAGAAAACGAAACTATAACTGGGTTTTGCTTTTAGCTTGGCTGCTGATACTGGCAAGGGTGGCGCTCGTGAATTCACCGGCCTGGGCAACTGCTTGACCAAGATCTTCAAGAGTGACGGCATTGGTGGCTTGTACCGCGGCTTCGGCGTATCTGTCCAGGGCATCATCATCTATCGTGCTGCATACTTTGGCTTCTACGATACTGCCCGCGGCATGTTGCCCGATCCCAAGAACACACCCATTTACATTAGCTGGGCCATCGCTCAGGCTGTTACAACTGTTGCTGGTATTGTGTCCTATCCATTCGATACTGTCCGTCGTCGCATGATGATGCAGTCTGGCCGCAAGTCCACCGAAATCATCTACAAGAACACACTGCACTGCTGGGCCACCATTGCCAAGCAGGAAGGCAGCGGTGCCTTCTTCAAGGGCGCCTTCTCCAACGTTCTCAGAGGCACTGGCGGTGCTTTCGTGCTTGTGTTGTACGATGAAATCAAGAAGTACTTGTAAATTAAATTATTAAATTATTCAAAACAACAACAACAACAACAAACAACAACAAACAACAACAACAAACCACTACCAGCTAATTATATTATATAAATTGTAACAACAACAATGGAATCTAGCGAAAGAGAAAAAAAAACCACAAAACAGCGAGAAACATCAGCAATAATCCCCCGATATAATTAACAAATTATATTATATATAATAACTGGAATATAATTTAATTGCACTTGCATAAATAGCAAAAAGAACACTTGAAGAACACCAAGGATGGCCAGACAAACAACAACAGGAAGAAGATGATGATGATGAGCAAAAGGAGCTGTAGCTGGGGATATTGGCGGAACACGGAGCGACGGCAACAACCAAACTTGAACCCACAAACAAACACACACTCACACACAACACACACAGCAACATTCTAGACATATATATTATTTATAAGCTAGTATTCTTGTTAAGTTCGACAGGTGATTGTGTGTGGCTGAGCGCGCGGCTGTTTGGCTGCTCGCGGCTCGTCTCTGTTTCGCCTAGCAACAACAACAACAACAACACACACCACGCCCCTTTTGCCAATCGCGAGCATTATGTTGTTTGAAAAACGCAAAAAAAAAGAGAGTGCCACAATACAAAAGAAATAAACGAACAGCAATTTCTTTAGCCTCTCTGCTGTAACAACAACAAACCAACAAAAAATCAACCTGCGGTTGGTTAAAAATATAAAAATTGATAAAAATAGTAGACAAATTGTGTTTTACTTTTGACAATCAACTCGCGCGCTCTCCCTCTCACTCTCTCCCATTCTTAAACGTTCTCCTGGCAGAAGAGAGCTTTTTTGCAAGGAAGGAAATCTAGTGAAAGTGAATCGCGAGTTATATCCGATTAAAAAAAAAAAATCAAACGTTTCAATTTTGTCCGATTGTGAACCGATTCAAACTGTATTTCCGCAAGCAAACTCACCACTCGAGGTGAATATTAAATACGAATGCAACGTGATTCTCGGCAATTAAACTTGGAAAAACTTGTTGTTAGCCAGAGTTTTTTTTGGCATAAATCTATTATGAAAAACTGACGTAGTATGCCAGGTATGTGTTGTCCCCACCCAGAATCGAATTGTTCCGAAATTGAAATGGAAATCCAAGTAGTCAAATGGTTCATGTTCAACACAAAATTGTTTCATGTCAGGCATAACTGGTTTTACAACAAACCCAAATTTTTCGGCAAAAACTTCAATTATTTTAACATGTTATTTTCTTACTAATATACTCGAATATCCTTCGGAAACTATAAAGCTAGCGCAGAATAAACGGAATACGCAACTCACAAGAGAGAAGAGAAGAATAAGTTGAAACACAATTGAGAGAAATCAATAAAATTACCGAAAAAAAAAAAGCCGATTAGAGAGGATTCCAATCGAGAAAGAGAAGAAACGAGAAGAAGAAAATCCACAACTGAAAACACGATATAACTAAAAACTCGACAAGATGGGCGATGAAGGTGGCGGCATGAGAGCTGGGGGCGATCTCAAGTCCTTCTTAATTGACTTCATGATGGGCGGCGTATCGGCCGCCATTGCCAAGACCGCGGTGGCGCCCATTGAGCGCGTCAAACTGATTCTCCAGGTGCAGGAGGTATCCAAACAGATAGCACAAGATCAGCGCTACAAGGGTATTGTGGATTGTTTTGTGCGCATACCACGCGAGCAGGGATTTGCATCATTATGGCGCGGCAACCTGGCCAATGTGATACGTTATTTTCCAACACAGGCTCTTAATTTTGCCTTCAAGGATGTCTACAAGTCGGTGAGTGTGTGCGCGTGTGTGCGTGTGTGTGAGGTTGTGGCGCACAAGAAATACCACGAAAAATATACCGAACTGGCGTTTTTATGTGCTTTTCGTTTTGTTCCGATTTTTAGGTATTTTTAGGTGGCGTCGATAAAAAGAAACAATTTTGGCGCCATTTCATGGGCAATTTGGCTTCTGGTGGCGCTGCCGGCGCCACATCTTTGTGTTTCGTGTATCCGCTGGACTTTGCTCGTACTCGGTAAGTTCTTGAATTCAAATCAATGACTAAACAACTAGCCATGGTTGCCACTTGGCTAAATGAGCAAATACCGCTTTTTGGTATATTATCTATGTATGTATGTATATTTTATAATTATCGTAATATATGTCCATCCTTTTCGCACTTTCAGCTTGGCTGCCGATGTGGGCAAGGGAGGGCAGCGCGAGTTCAATGGATTGATCGACTGCCTCCGAAAGGTGGTGAAATCGGATGGACTGATTGGACTGTATCGCGGCTTCATTGTGTCCGTACAGGGCATTGTTATTTATCGTGCCGCTTACTTTGGATTCTACGATACGTGCCGCGATCATTTGCCAAATCCGAAAAATACACCCTTCTACGTTAGCTGGGGCATTGCCCAGGTGGTGACTACCATTGCTGGCATTGCATCCTATCCGTTTGATACGGTCCGTCGCCGCATGATGATGCAGTCGGGCCTGAAGAAATCGGAGATGGTCTATAAAAATACCGCCCACTGCTGGATGCTGATTGCCAAGCAGGAGGGCCCCGCTGCCTTTTTCAAGGGCGCCTTTTCCAATGTCATTCGCGGCACTGGCGGCGCCCTTGTCCTGGCCATTTATGATGAATTTAAGAAGTACGTTTAAATTATCCGCCGCCGCCACCCCCCTACCCCATCTCCCCCAACCCCCCCACAAACTGCTGTCCCACGCCAGCCCCATTGCGGCACCGTGGAGTTCCGGTGGATTTTCTGCAAATAGCCCATCATCATTATTTAAAAGACCAAAAAAAAAAAAAACATTGGAATTATCGAGATCAGACTTTGCCAATCGCTTATCGAATTGCATAAACACGAACTGTTAGCCTACACCCACTCTACAGTGAATCCCTGTGATTTTGGCCTTGTTTTTTTCTTCTATTTTTTTTTTTTGTGGCTATTTCAGAAGTTTGCCAAAAATTGACAGTGAAATGAAGGATATTGGCATTCGCTCAATAACTGCGCTGCTAGTTTTCCCCCTGTTCTCTTTAACTGAAAATTTCGCCCGGTTGTGGAACTTTGCTACAACTGTGCGTACACATTGTTAGTCAAGTTGCCAACCAGCTGCCGTTAGAAAGAAATTCATAAAAAATTTGTTGGTTGACAAAAATTCTATTTAAAACTAATAACCAAATTTTAATTAGCTAAGGTAGTATCTTTTGGCTGCATTTATATTTTAAGTGAAATAAATATACTATTAACTGCGCAATATAAAATTTATGTTTATCGAACAGTTTTTGCTATTTGCTGATCAACATTAGTCGAGTTGCATTCATTAATGATGTTTTGGTATGTGTTGAGGGGGGGGGGGGTGTGTAACACGGCTAAGACTGCAAACACATATTAGCCAAGTTGCCCACCAGCAGCGAATAAAGAAATAAGTAGAGCCAATTTTTGTACAGTTACAAAATACGAATAATTTATTGAACTTATTTTTTGCATTTTTTGTTGCCTTGTGTTTATTGAACTTAAATGTTAGCAGGCGTTAAAGTTAAAGTAAGTATTAAAATAACATTAAAAACAAATCAACTCGCACACGCTGAGCGGGCCAAGAAAGCGCCGAACTGAACCGGAACTAAACTGAACTGAGCGAACTTTCGATTGAGCTTGTTCACATTCGTTGTTGCCGTTAGATGTGTCAATGAACAGGAAAAGAAAGAAAACAAAACGACTTTCCGAACAATTGCACAAATTGCACTTAAATCATAAACTACCCTACGTTGGCTTTCGTGGTGGGTGCGCAGCTTGCCTTTTTTTTTTGTTTTTTTTTTTTTTATTTATCTTGTGTGCGCATGACTATTAAATTGGTTCCATTGTATATCGAATCAGATCGCTGCTCGGCTATGCTGCAAATGGACGTTAATGGGTGGCGCCCGATCTGTGCGCCAGGAATAAGAAGTATGTGCCCGCCGCATAGGCCAAGAAATTGAACAGTCCAAAAACGCCAGCCGCCGTATTAGAGCCATGGCCATAAGTGTTCGATTCGGCCCATCTGGCCAGCTGCACAATGAATGCAATGAAGTAGAGCAGTGTCAGCACGGCGGTTGTTAGCAGTTCCTGAGAGCGGGAGAGAGAGCGGGAGAGAGAGAGAGAGAGAGCGCGCTTGATTCAGCTGCAGTATGACCAGGTAACTCGAAAATACTCACAGAGAATATCCAATTGACGGCCACATTGAGCGCCTCGCGTATGCCCAGAAAATAGGCGGCTATCAGCAGTATGGTAATAATGAAAGAGATGACAACAACAAAGAGGAAGAAACTTGTTGCAGCCGCTTGTGCAGGTGAGGCAAGCGCCATGCAAATGATGCCCAATATCTGAAATGAGATCAAATTCAAACAATTCATAAATATGCATATTTAGTAGACAAGCAAATTCTTGATCTCAATTGGCATTAAATATTGTTTTTTTTTTTTTTTTTTTTTTTTTTGGTGACATGATGTCACCTTAAGCAATTGAACACACAGTTAATTGCCTCTTGCATATACACATACATAAATACTAAATTACTAAATCGTTGAGCTGAGAACCTGCAAAATTTGAACATAATAACAAGTGAGAACGTTGCAGTCGGTTACAACCGACTGCGAAATACTCTTAATGTGGGCGTAGCCTCTACTTATAGAATTTCGCGCTAACCAAACCTTTTTTTTAACACTTTAACTTGAATACATACGATTGTACATTTCAAGTTCCAAGTCTCTCTGTGGGATGGACGAGTATTGCACAAAACCAATATGCCCGTTTTCACGTTGTGATTCGAGTATACAACAAAAAAAGTACGCAGCGACTTGGCAACACTGGCAACGCTGCACTTTGACGGTCAGTTCGTGTGCGTGTGTGTCTGTACGTGTGTGGGCGCCGATGGCACAGATTTCGATGACATGCCCATTTTGAGTATCGGATTTGTTTTTGCCCACAATTAAATAGCAATAAGCATTAGGCGGCAATCGTACAGGTGCAGGTACAGCTTTCTGTGTGTGCTCGCTTAAAACAAAAGGCAAGAAAAAAGTGAAAGCTGAAAGTTGCAGACATTGCCAAAGCCAAAGGCGACCTGCTGGCAATAACAACAGCAGCAGCAGCGACTGAAGTCAACTGGTTCTTGTTTATGTTATTGTTTGTCTTTCGCTTGTGTTTTTGTTGCTTTGAGCTGCTCAAACACACGCACACTTAATAGGTGTGTGTGTGTGTGCGAACTTATGATTGCGTGAAGTAAAAGCGCCACCTGGCGCGCAAAGTTGATTGAACCGCAGTGTGGTTGCAGCCTGCACTTGACCACAAACATTTATTTTCAACACAATTAGACAACTCGGCTTAGAAGCTCATTCACACTAATTTGCACAAGCCCATTATAAAGATGAAACGCGAAATGTTCAACATTTGAAATTTATTTATAGATATGGTGAGCAATTACATATGCATTTATTTTTAATATATATCAATCACAGTCCACAATATACATATATAGTAAATGATTGTCTATTTGAGCATAAGCAAGAGAAAATTACGCTTGATTCATGTGATTCGATCGTGTATAATTTGATTCGTCTGCTGGGTATATCATAAATGTTTAAATTGCCTTGTGAAGCATGAAAATCGAATAGAATCTCACCACATACACACACACATACACAAATTTACTTGTGTATGCATCTGTGTGCATACTCGCCTGATCGATGGCGCATGACAGCAAAGCTGCCATTTGCTAACATATCGATGAAATGCAATCATATGGCAACACCTACATGGGGCGCAGGATCAGTGTCGGTCTTTGGCTTTGAAGTTCAATGGCAGCACGATAACGATATTACGCCAAATAGTGCAGCCTCCGCACTTGCGCGCGTCGTGCAAGTGTGACGTCATCGGACAGCGTGTAAATAAACAAACCATATTGTGGGCTTTGCCTATGTGTGTGTGTGTGTTGACTGAGTTAACAAACAAATAAAAGCCAACGTAATTGTTTATGACAGAGTGTCAATGCGAACTTTAAGATGAGCTCACTTGGGCGTTTGTACTTAGTCAACGTTGATTTAAATGAGCTCGAACCTAACCCATAAAAAAAAACAGTATTTTGCATATTTTGAATCGAAGCGCTTTGTGCTCGCGTTTTTTATATGTATGTACATAGTAACCGGCTGCGCCAAACGCCTTTGGTCAAAAAATTCTTGAGATTTTTTTGTGTGCCAGCAAAAAAAAACGAATGTGTGTTTCATAATTTCCGTTCTGGGCCGCAACAAACTATAACAATGTATTGAATAGACCGCCGGCACAGCTTCCAAAATATATCATACACACATACATACATGCATATACATGTTTGTTTGTATATGTATGCGTGTGTGCAATATCTTACGTAATGGCTATTAAAATATTTTGAAATAGTCAAATAAATCGTGGGTCGCGACGGCACAATTTTCGGTTCTTATCGTACGTTCTGCCCATCCTCGTTCAAATTTGCATATATGTAGATTGGTTAAATATGCGCTGCAGACACGATCCAAGCATATATGTATGTATATGTAGATTATTCTTACACACGACCCTGGCACGACATAAATAGCTGTGTATGTGTGCGTGTGCGTGTGTGTGTGTACACGATTCGACAACAACAGGTTTGTCAACAGGCTGCCCAAATGTTTGACCAACATAAACAGCCTGAGTTTCCGTTACTTTGGTTTAGCTGGAACGGGAACGGCAACTGGAACTGGAACTGGAACTGGAACTGGCACGCATATTGCAATCTTATCGTCCGCTGATACGACGAACGGCCAGCTGGCGGTGCGTCTTGACGGTCTAACGTTTTGTTTGTCAGCCAGTTTATTTGTTTGATGGTCGATAAGATTCACCAAAATAGAATAGAGCCAAAAAAAAAATGAAAAAACTACCGCTCGACCACGGATCGTATGAGTAATGCCTGCGCTCAGGTTAAGGACGAACACTTGGCCTCGACCAGCTGGTTAGAGGCGGACAGTTTGGCCTTATCTGGCCGACGTCCATTATCGATCCGATATCGGTGCGTATGAGCAATGCGACGTGTCGCTATGAATCATGTGACCAGCAGCTGCGACCGACCGGCCAGGATTATTAGCTAATTGTTATCTTTCGCGCTATCAACTCGATTAGCTTAGTTAACCTTAATAGACATTCCCATCATACTTTTAATAATCAACACTGTTAAACGATTTTAAAACGAACCGGTTTGAGTCCGGCATTCGAATTGAACATGGATGAACTGGATTATTTTGATAAAGAACCTGCAGAATGAACTGAATCACAATTTTTTATTTGATTATTATACTATAGGCATAATCAAAGCCTGGTTAGAATTGTGAACCGAACCAGTAAATATTTTTGCCAGCTTTTGGTATGAATACCCAAGGTTCCAGTTCTTGTCCTTCTTATATATAGGAAAACTCTTCCATTCAAACATAATCGCATAAAGAACCTGAAGAATGAACTGAATCACAATTTTTTGATTTGATTATTATACTATAGGTATAATCGAAGCGTGGTTAGAATTGTGAACCGAACCAGTCGATATTTTTGCTAGCTTTTAGTATGGATATCCAAGGTTCCAGTTCTTGTCCTTCTTATATATAGGAAAACTCTTCCATTCAAACATAATCGCATATTCTCACTATGGAGAATTGAAGCTTTCAGAAATTAGAAGGCATTATCTTTATCTATTTGTTGATGTTCTCTTTAAAAAAAAAAAACCCATCAATTATGAACATGTGTAAATTGTGTATTATGCGATTACTCGAATACAAATGCTTAAATTTAAACTTTAACTGAGGTGTTAATGTTAATTTCTCAAAAAGGTTTTACTAGCTTATATTTATGGCCATTTTGAACTTAACATTTTTGTGTACTCGAGTCTTTGCTCTTGAACCAACTAATAAACTGACTATCAGTTGTCGAAAAGAAAAAAGAAATAGATAAGATTAAGGTTGTACAAAAAAAAAAAAAAAAAAAATATGCATTTAATGCTGAAAACGCAGTCTGTTTCGGGCTCGCTTTCAACACAACACATGCATTTAAATGGCTTCAACAGAAGTACAGTTGCGACATGTTCAATTCTACATTTGAGAAGCGCATAGAGAGGGCGTGCACAATTGACAAGCAACTGAAGGGTTAATCGTAGCGATTAGTATAATGATATAATTTGTTTGTCTCCAAATGAAGTTTATTGATTTTCTGGCCACAATTTGTGCCAAATAATGGCCATACCGTTTGCATAATTAATGTGCTGCGTCCTTGTCGCACATGTGTGTGTGTGTGTGTGTGTGTGGCAGTTGGGCTTGCCGCAAGCACAATCTGCGCCTGATCTTTGCCCAGCACAGCTTTCTCCATGCCTGTTGTTGTGCTTGCTTTGCCGTTGGAATGTTGTGCGTGTGTGTGTGTGTGTGTGTGTGTCAAATGTTGCTGTGTTTGTTGTTGCGTGTTGGCGGCCACCTGTGGGCGGTCGACATGCACACAGCAAAAAATATCGTACTCAATTTCTTTTCCACAAATTGTAACCCCTTTTTTGGTGTTCAATTCAATTTCACAGTTTGTTTTTTTCTTTTTTTTGAAAACGAATTTTACCCGAGAATTAAATTAATGCTCAATTTTGTACTGAAATAGGCGCTTGAGTTGAAGCCGAGCTCTGCGCCGCGATGGTTGCCCTGACTAGCAGCTCGCCAGGGCAAACGCTTGACCCACCCCCCGGGTTCGATGACCCGCAGAAGAAGATTAGATCAATGCTTTTTCCTAAAATTTTTTTTTTTTTTTTTTTTTTTTTTTTTAAGTCCATTCGGACTTTCAGTTGGAAAAAGTAGCAAGAAAACTCTGCTAGGCGCATCTGTTGCATTTTTCAACATTGGCTTCAATTTTAGATGGATACCACGCGGTTTTAATTGAAAATCGATATTGTAATTGTTTTCAATTGAAATCAAAGTTTTGTGCAGTGTATTTATTGCAGCCAAGCACACATCTACATGTACTTATATATATATATATATATATATATATGTATGTATTATGATATATATAGTCGGGCTGCAGTTGGCCCAGTCCATGTGCTCCGTGTTGTTGTGGTTATTGTGGGTTGTGGCCATTTGCATGGCCAACTGTTGGCGGCTTCCCACGCGCCCAGAGTTGGGCTCACACACACACACACACACACACACATATATATATATATAGTATGCATATATATTTGCTGTGAAATCGAACAGCTGTTCGAAATTTGCAAGATTTTCCCTTCCACGATTCTCAGCTGTCGCACATTATCTGATATATATCTGACATATCTGATGGATATTGTATAAGCCAGCCGATTTCTGGCTGGAAAAAAGTCGATCGATTGCTCACATGGCCTCGTTGGGCCCCTTTGGGTGACGGCCGTCTATCTTATCCGTCTAATGAGATCCTGAGACACGCACGTAACTAATAGATAGCTGCAACAGCGAACGGAACACATGCCCGACCCGACAAATACCCTACAATTCAAGTGAGTGCCAAAAATCATAATCAATTCCCTATAGAATATATATTTTTTTTATATATTTTTTTACACCAAGATCGATACTTAGATCGATACTTATCGATTTTGGAGCGTTTCGATTCAAACAAATTGACGTCCTTTTGTCAGCGCGACAAAGCAAGTGTTGGATAACGATATTTATCGATTTTGAAGGAGTGCCAGATGCCATCGATAAAGATAAATAAACTCGATCTTCGCTGGGCTTACAGTTTTGTCTGCTTAGAACTTGCAGTCGTACATACCCTATTTTTAACGGACTAACGGACATTAACAGGGTATAAAACATAATGGCGGCCAGGTGGCATGAAATGTGCATTAATTGACAAAAGGCGTTGAGAAATCTATAGATAAAAGTTCAATTTACACAGCATATCATTTCGACTCTATATACATATGCCTGATAAGCTCTTGGAAGGGACATGGTGCTGGAAAAGGGGGGGGGGGCGACTATTTTCGCGCCATCTGGCGTCCGATAGTTGGTACTTACGAATTGAACAATCTTTATAATGCCCGGCGCCGTTCTGTAATAGTCCATATTGATGCGTATCGCGCTCCAGAAGCCGCCATTATCGCCGGCGGACGGATTGCCGCCAGGTTGGCCAGCTGTTGTTGTTGTTGTGCGCTCGACGGTGACGACGGTCTCGACCATTTTGTTCTTGTTATTTGTTTAAATAGGACTTAAACCTATTTCATATAAATAAAAAAAATAATTGAAATACACTTTTATAGTTCGCTCACAAGTTGCGACAAACGATCTTGTCGTCGCGATTGTCACAAAAAAACAAGACAAAAAAAATATGCATAGATCTATGTATATTCTATATGCTACTTATAGGCACATACATATGTACATAAATACTTGTTCTTATTTATCTATATACATTTATATGTACTTTTTATGTGGGAACTGCGCGCGTTTCGTTTTAAATTTAAAACATATACACACACACGTACAGCTAGTTAACAAATCGGATCTAGTATGTATTTGATTTTTGATGTGTGCAGTACATATGTATGCAAAACTGAATGGCGCGCGCTGCAAAATTCAATGTCCACGGCTAACGAGACGCGTTTAACGACTGACTGACACAACTGACACTGACACTGACTCTGACTCTGGGCTCTGACTGTTGCTGCCGCTGCCGTTGCCGCTGCCTGCTGTATAACGGTTAACTGAGCATATGCTTACACACAGCACAGTAATTGCTTGTTTTTGTCGTTTTCTAGCACTAAATACCAAACAAATACTGCACTCGCTCTCTCTCCCTCTCTCTCTCTATCTATCTATCTGCTTGCGCTCTGCACTCACACAAGCGCCGATCGCCTGGACAGCCCTTTGCTGGCATATGCACCCATCTGCGCGCGTGTGTGTGTGTGCCACCCATTAACCTGCTGCGCCCCCCCCCCCCGCCCCTCATCTCCCTCAACACACACACACACAAACCGAATCAGGTTTTCATGCCGACAAAAGCCGAATGTTTACCGAGCCTGAGCAATCGTGCACAATGTGCCGCTGCCTATTTTTTGCTCTGCTATACTTGTAGCACACAAACCCATACATGCACACAACACATATTGGCTAGAAGATTACATCAGTTAATATACTGGCATTCCGCTGACGTCACAATTTAAGTATTTTGCATCTTTTAAGTGTTCAAAATATAAAAATCTTATAAATTAGTGTTAAGCCTTTTTAAAAATGGTCAACATCCTTATTATTGCGTTCACATATCCAAATACAGTAATGATTACCTTACCGGCTGCATGCAGTATATTGTCCATAGAACCTGTTTGAAATTACATATATAAAACGTAATGCTGAATTGGTAACAGAATATTTGGCGCCAATCTGTTTGAATAATGTTTGAGTTGTCGATCAATGTAGCAGTGTGACCGAATTTCCAAATCAGCAAAATACAATGGCGAGCATATAGTCGAAAAAAAATATCGGCATTGAAGGCAATTAAAGTGCTGCTTTCTGAATTATCGATTTCTTATTCGATTGCTGCGTGCGATATATATTTGGGCAGTGTTTTTTCTGATCAAATGCATACAATTATGTGACAATAAAATTTCTATATTTTACTGCAGTTTAATTTTAAACAAATAACTAAGTGCAATGCAAACCAAAACAATTAATTTCAATAACAACAAAAAAATACCACACGATCACAGACTTGAATTATTAAGAGTGGTGCAACTGGTGAAATACCAAAAAAACATGCATGTGACCGTTTGTTGCCACCAAATGCCCATTTGGTATATTTTGTGGGCAAAATTTAGTGTGATCGTAAATAGGTGAACAATTTGCTGTGACGCTGCCATTTGGATTTGGGCTCTGTGTCTCCTGTAAAAATCCTCAAAACAAAAAAGAAACGTTTTACCAAGTGTTCGGCTACGTGCAGCTAAGAGCAAACAAAACAGAAAAACAAAAAAAAAACAACAAAACACAATTGCAACTGTTGAATGCGCGCAGCGCACACAGCAATCGATGTGCCACACATTGCATGTTTACAAACACAACGACATTGCTGCTGTCGCTGTCGCTGCTGTTGCTGCTGTTGCTGCTGCTGCTGCTGCTTGTTTCGCCAAAACTTGCTGCCAAAAAGTCGAAGAGAAAAATATTAAATACACAAAACTAACAAAATATCGAAATCGTTCAAGTAACTATACAAATTTGGTGCCACTTTAAAGAGCCAACAAAAGGCTGCATATCATTTACCTGGACACATTTGCTGCCCGCACCTCCGTGCACCTCTGCCGACCGACCGACCGACCGACCGCCCGACCGACCGCCTGCCCGCCCGTATGTGGCGTTGGCGACCGACGTTGACGGCCTGCTGTCGCTTAGGCTTTTCACAGACCATTTGAATCCTCAAGTGGTTCTCACGCGCCGCCAGTGACCTCATCAGCTGCCAACACCTCCAACAACAACAACAACAACAACGACAACAACAACAGTTGTTGCTTTTCCTGTGCCCGCTGCAGGTAAGCTAATTAAAACAATCGAAGACACCAACAATTTGTATTCATCTGTGGCCTTTTCTTTTTTTTTTTTTTTTGCAGCGCCAAACAAAATTATACTCCAGCAGCAGCTCTTTGGAGGCGCACAGCAGCAGCAGCAGGTAAGCCGAGCCGCCGCTTGGCCAGGCCTAGTCTTAATTAATACCCTGTTCACATGCGGCTAAAGTGTCCATTGGCTTGTACCGAAATGCTGTTGGCATTTTATTTGGACTTCGTCGAGCAACTTTTGCTTATAGACTCCGAAAAATGCAGCTCATGCTCCGCACAATAGATAAAATGTTAAATATTGTCAAACCGCAAATATCTTGTTGCGAGCACAAATATCGACTGCAACTTTATTTGCTGTGAACAGAGTATTAAGCAACCAAGAAGAAGAACAACAACAACATATACTAATGCCATATTACATGAATATACCCCACAGCGCTGCCAACGTCAACAGAGCATCATAGCCGTACGACGTACGGAGAGAGGGAGAGGAGGGCAGGCGAGAACTACTGGAGAGAGAGAGAGAGAGCGGGGAGAGAGCGTTATATATAAACCCAATTGCATGCTGAAGTTGGCTGGCAAAAGGACGCAGCCGAAGACGACAGGACGTTTAGCATGGATGTGGAAAGGCGGCGTCGGTGAGTAACAGTCTAATCCCACATCTAATCCCTGCTCAAAACTGGGAAGCACATCTATTCCCTGCTCAAAACTGGGAAGCTCATCTATTCCCTAGTCAAAACCGGGCAGAGTAGGCAAGATTAGGCCCGATTAGGCTAAGAGTCGATCAGAACTACTGTTGGCCGTGATTTGCACCCAAGTACGGTGCCCGTCGAGAAATTGTTGGTTCCTTTTGCCAAACCAAGTGCGAATGTTGCGTCCGCTCGGCTGTTGCCCAAAGGGAACAGATATCTGTCAGGAGTCCCATATATCCAGTGTGCTAACCCTTACAGGGTACACGTCACGTTAAATAAACCTTCACACGCACACACACACCTACACACACACTCGCACACACACACACACACACTCACACACATGGACACATACTTGGACAGCAGAAGACGAGACGCGAATTGCAACTGGTGTTCAATTAATTGTCGAAAACTGAATGAGCGCTCAGATTTGTTCACTTAAGATTTACAAATTAAGCAAAAGCAAAACAAAACAAGCGTGCTTGACCAGCTGGCGTATACCCTGTAATCGATACGCTTTAACTTAAATGCATATCCCGCAATTATGTCCAAAATTCAGAGCTAAACATCATTTAATTTGGCGAAATCATCGGAATTTAGCTGTGCTCTGTTAACTTTCGAGATATGCTCACAAATCGAATGCTGGGATCGATATATATCGATTTCGGCTGGACTTTAAATGAACTTGTTTAGCTAAGCGAGAGGCGAAATGGGGTTGCCAGATGGACAGTTGTTTGGCTAGAGAATATGTATGCAAGGCGATATACCCACTAATATTCGAGATATGTTTACAAATCGAATGCTGGGATCGATATATATCGATTTCGGCTGGACCTTAAATTAACTTGTTTAGCTAAGCGAGAGGAGCAAATAGGGTTGCCAGACAGTTGTCTGGCTGGATAATATATGTATGCAAGGCGATATACCCACTAACTTTCGAGATATGCTCACAAATCGAATGCAAGCATCGATAAATATCGATTTCGGCTGGACTTTAAATGAACTTGTTTAGCTAAACGAGAGGCCAAATGGGGTTGCCAGACAGTTGTCTGGCTGGATAATATATGTATGCAAGGCGATATACCCACTAACTTTCGAGATATGCTCACAAATCGAATGCAAGCATCGATAAATATCGATTTCGGCTGGACTTTAAATGAACTTGTTTAGCTAAACGAGAGGCCAAATGGGGTTGCCAGATGGACAGTTGTCTGGCTGGATAATATATGTATGCAAGGCGATATACCCACTAATTTTCGAGATATGTTTACAAATCGAATGCTGGGATCGATATATATCGATTTTGGCTGGACTTTAAATTAACTTGTTTAGCTAAGTGAGAGGCCAAATGGGGTTGCCAGATGGACAGTTGTTTGGCTGGATAATATATGTATGCAAGGCGATATACCCACTAATTTTCGAGATATGCTCACAAATCGAATGCTGGCATCGATAAATATCGATTTCGGCTGGACCTTAAATGAATTTGTTTAGCTAAACGAGAGGCCAAATGGGGTTGCCAGATGGACAGTTGTTTGGCTGCGTAGTTTGCTGGCAGGCGATATACCCGATATACTGGCAGTTGGGTGTAGGGTATACGAAAAACATCAGTGCCAAACACCTAGCATAATCAATGTTCAAAGCGGCAGCGACAACGGCGGCAATCAAATTGACAAGCGAGTGAGCAAAACGGTTTTGGCCATGCCCGGGCGGGCGACTTTTCCATAAATTTGCCATTTTCGCATTAAAATTTGTTAGCAAACCAAACCAAAAACACAAAAAAATAAAATAAAAAATGAAAAAAAAAACAAAAACGACAACAATGTTGCAACTGGCCAAAACGCAAAGCGCGCCTGTCAGTTGCAGGCGGCGCATCGCAGTGCGTGAAACGCGTTTCCAACTAAATCGCGAACAGTGGCACACCAATACAAATACACACACACACACACACACGCACACACACACGCATACGTTTATCTATATAGAGTATATAGATCACAAAGTCTTGGTCTGCTCTGGCTGGAGGAGGGGCAGGGACCAACCGCCACCCGCCAACCGTGTTGCTATCGACAAAGAGAGAGAGAGAGCGAAAGAGAGAGGGAGAGAGAGAGATGTGGTATTGGATGCCCGCCGCACTGCATTTGTGTGAGCCGGAACGGTACGTTGCGTATCGCATCAAAATGCATTCAAAATTCTTCAATTTTTATAAACCATGCAGCGCAGGAGCAGCATGTGTGTGTGTGTGTGTGTGTGTGCGCGCGAATACATTTGGCCATTAAAAACTATGTGTGTGTGTTTGTGCGCTGGCAAAAACATTTGGCCATAAACAAAAGCAGATACGGCAATTGCAATGCACTTGGCCATTAAAGAACAACAACAGCAACAACAACAACAATTTATAAAAATAATAAACATAATAGTAATTTTATGAGACGCCCGCGCGCATTGCCATTGGCACGGAAATGAATTTCGAATTTGCTTTTCGATTTGCCCAAGAATAATATGCGTGCAATAGCGTGTGCCCAGATGAGCACAAAAACCAAAAACCAAAAACCGAAAACAACAACAACAACAAACAGAACAAATAGCTAACATACCAACAGTTAGGCTGTCGCTGCACATGTATGCGTGTGCATGCCTGTGTGTGTGTGTGTGTGTGCGCGCGTTGGTATTGGTAAGCTGCTGGCAGCTGCCTGTGTAAAAGCAAATGCTAAAGAAAGAATTCAGCTTGAAAACTAGCTATAAATGTTTAGCCTGAAAACGGCGTTCAATACAAATATGCTGAGACTTGTTGTTATTTAGGTGCGTGCATAAATTCAATTTACAATTATATTGTCTCTAGGTGACGATAATGTTGTCGTCGTCGTCGTCGTCGTCGTCGTTGTTGTTTATTATATATTATTATTTTTGTTGCCTGGCTGTTCATAATTATGTTGTTGTTGCCATTTTGCCGTTTATTGCTCGCTATACAAAATGACAACAACAAAAAAATCACGCAGCATTTTTGAAAATTCCACTTTTCCAAGTTTGTTGTTGTTGCTGCCGCTGCTGTTATTTGTTTTTGGCTTTTCTGTCATGCCGTAAGCGGCGATGATGAAATCACAACAATTCAAACACCTTTTGGTATCAATTTTGCGCCGTCTGTCATCGGCTCTGCGCCACACTTCAAGATTCTTAGCGCTCGCCTCCGCTCACCACCCCCCCCCCCCTCCCTCCCCTCGTGTTCGGGTCTATCCGAGCAGCATCCGATGTTATGAATCGTATTTCGTATATGTATGTGTATGTATGTATGTATGTTTGTATGTACGCACATGCAAAACTATAGAAAAGTGTCTTAAAAGTTGCATTTTATATAGATTCCTATACCAGATATTCTTTTTTCTCGATATCTCGTCATTTTTTTTTGTGTAATATCGCAGAATCTCAGTTTTGAGAATTGGTTTTTTAAGCATAACTCGAGAATTTGAAGAGCTATATTCCTTCCTCATTTCTCCCAGATGAAGCTAAATAGAACATATGTATGTACATATTTGGTAAAGAGGCGCTTCTCGTATTACACAGAGATCGGGAATATTTCACTCTTTTGGATAACGCCCCCCCCCCCCATGGCTAGAATTAATGAAAAGTGGGTTTTTTTTAGAGCTAGATCTTTGTGCTTTGGTATATGCGCACATTTGGGTGTCATATTGAAGGCCTTCAATTTGTATCAAGATCGGACAATAAGCTCCGAAGTTACATCAGAAAGCTACGTTAAGTATTGGATTAAGGCAAGAACAAGCACAATCGCAGCATTAAGTTGATTTCATCTTTATTGCATATAAAGAAAGTTCGCATGTTTGTTGCGACAGCTCGAGCTGGTCTTAGGGTATCGACTAGTCGAGCACTGCCGACCTTAGCACTAATATACATATGTATGTATGTACATATCTAAAACAAAAACTTAAAGCCTTCCTTTGTTTTATACTCTTGGCACTTTGTTGCAATAATTGCTTAATGCATTCAATATTATAAACTTAATTTAGATTTGCGCACTTCATTTAATATATTTTTTGGAAGAGCTTTTTGTTTTATGTTTGCGGCAAATATTCCAGCTGCTTTCCTAAATCCCTTGAAACAGTTAAACAGTTGCTCAATTTGTGATTCAGTCTGTCATTCAATCAATCAATCAATCTTGCCAAAACTTTTCTGTGCGCTGCGCGTGCGTGTGTCTGTGTGTGCGTGCGTGTGAGTGCGTGTGTGTGTGCGTGCTGCGTTTTCAATGAATTTGCAGCTGCTTTTGCTGCGGAGATAGCGAAGCAATTTCTTAGGTTTCTGCGGGGGGGAAGGGGTCGCATTGCATGGCAGTGAGCGCGTGTGTGAGTGCGTGTTTGTGCGTGTTTGTGTGTGTGTGTGTGTGCTTGAGTTCTCGAGCTCATTCAGAAAACAACGCAACAACTGCAAGAAGAACCGTGTTATCAGCTTGCTGACGACTATGGAATACCCTTGCAAGTAGCTTTGCCAGCTGTTTGCAGATTGGTACAGTGATCCCTCGCCAAATGGGCACGCTTCAAGTGTTGACTACATATCAATATGCGCGAAAATTATAAATAAATTTCTATTTGTAATTTGTAATTGATTTTGAAAATGGAAAGAATTTACATATATAATAATGATGATGGCCGCGCACACTGTTGCATATGTCTTTACATAATCAAAATGCCATGGCGTAGTGTATCAGAAACTGTGCAAATGCTCTTCTTTCCCATTATTTTCGTTGTCTGTTCGCATGCAACGAAAGAAAGCGCGACGCATCGTCGCATAAGTAAGCCATATCAACGGCTTCACACACACACACACACACACACACGCACACGCACACACACTTTCAACAATTTATCAAAGTCAACAGTTGAGCGCTGCTGCCGCGATAAAGTCAAGGCCCCCTTCGCCCATTGCAACTGTTGTTCTTCTTGTTGTTGTTGTTGTTTTTTGTTTTTGTTTGCAACTGCGTCGAGCGAATTTTCAATAAAGAAGAGAAGAATCACCTCGACTTATCGAACTTTAAATACCCTTGGCAAATATGCTTTGTACTATACAAATTACTCGACTATATACTTTAGATCGTATAGGAGCTATATGATAGATATAGTTATAGTCAGATATATATGTAGTTCAGATATTTCAGCTCTAATTAAAAGCATTGAAAAGTTCGTGAAATACTTAAAAGCTGTGCCCAAAATAACTCAATTTAAGACCGATCGTTCCAATTCTAATAATATTGTATATAATATTTATATATATATATATAATGTTTATATATATTTGATCCTAGCCTACTTCGACATAGACAAACGGCGTGTACTCTATCGCCTCGGCTATTGTTACAGATCAAGATTATATAATCTATATACCCCATATGTATATAGCCCTCCGGCTAGGGTATACAACGCACGTAATCAGCTGACCAGATCAGCTTAAATGAAGCCTGGCTTACAAATGGTTGCCAGACTATTTGAATTTGAGGCTCGTAGCGCCCATTTGTCTACTCTGAGCCTCAGCCGGAGTTAAGTGTTGAGTCACGACAATATGTCTATTAAGGGGTGTGTCGGTAGAGGGGAGGAGGAGGAGGAGGGGGGCTAGTAGTATATCAATAAAAGCATGTGAGTAATCGAACGCGCTTTTCCGCATCATTTATGTATGTAAATAATGGAGCTGATGTTTTTTCTGTTTTTGTTTGATTACGAAACTTATTTGTGTGTAAACACTTTTGCCAGCTTTATTTTTATTATGATATAATTTTTTTTTTTGTTTTTCTGCTTGTCGGAAGTGTGCTATCATATCTTGGCAATGACCTAATAACAACACTGTGCAACACTGCACAATAATTTTGCAAAACTTTTTCAATATGAATGCCAAATAAAAAAAGACAAATACTCTCGAGCTCTGATAATTTACGAGATATGCGGAGTCTGACAATCGATATTTATCGATTTTGTTACATCTGCAGAGTTATCGATAAAAAAGGAAACTTGTTCGCAAGAACAAAAACCTTTGCTTTCGCACAATTTAAAGATAACCCATGAAGCATAGTGTACTTTCCATCTGGCAATCAAATTTTTGAGTATCTTACAGATATTCGAGTGAATTTGAAATGCCAATGCATAGAAATTCTTGAGAATGAATATGTAAAATATCATGAGCACAAACTATATATTTAGCAATCGAGTTGCAATCGTTATCGTTTATCAATGTATTTAACTTATCGTGTTCTCTCTATTTGGCAATCTTTTAAACATATAACAAAATAGCTTGGGATGACTAGCATAAACTTCATATATGCAATCGAGTTGCAATCGTTATCGCCTATCGATATATCGTTATTGTAATCTCTATTTTCACGCATTAAATATCTTGAGAATAAATGTATATGTATACATATATAGTAAATCATGAGCACAAACTGTTTTCGGGTTGCAATCGTTATCGCCTATCGACATACCCTGAGCACTTAATACATAGAATGTATTCGTGCAATAGTTATCGCCTATCGGCTTATCGATATACCTCACTTGGTAATGTATGACGTTATTGTAATCTACATTTGGCAATCTAACTATGTGTAAAACTTAGATTAAAATATCCTAAGAGTAAAAATAGAAAAATTTGTATCGAGTTGCAATCGTTATCGCCTATCGTTATATCGATAAAAAAGGCCGAGTATAGGTTAATATGGCACTAAATCAAAAACAAACGGTAACCTAACGGAATTGCAATTAACTCACAATTGTTGCTATCGTTATCGTCTTACAATATATCGATACATTTTATGTGTTGTTCAGCTGTTTAGTGTTGTATAATTTAAGTACGAATTCGAATTTCAACTGTTTTTTTGTGTTTGGCCCTCTGTGGCACAATTGTTGCTATCGTTATCGTCATCGTCTAACAATATATCGATAAATTGTATGCGATTTTCTGCTGTTTAGTGTTGTATAATTTTGATTCGAATTTTCTCTGTTAATTATTGGCACAATTGTTGCTAGCGTCATCGTCTAACAATATATCGATAAATTGTATGCGATTTTCAGCTGTTTAGTGTTGTATAATTTTGATTCGAATTCGAATGTCAACTGTTTTTTGTGTTTGGCCCTCTGTGGCGCAAATGTTGCTATCGTTATCGTAATCGTCATTGTCTAACAATATATCGATAAATCGTATGCGATTTTCTGCTGTTTAGTGTTGTATAATTTAAGTACGAATTGGAATTTCAACGGTTTCCTAATGTTTGACCCTACTGTTGTTTTGATTGGCACAATTGTTGCTATTGTTATCGTCATCGTCTAACAATATATCGATAAATTGTATGCGATTTTCTGCTGTTTAGTGTTGTATAATTTAAGTGCGAATTCGAATTTCAACGGTTTCCTAATGTTTGACCCTACTGTTGTTTTGATTGGCACAATTGTTGCTATGTTATCGATATAATATATCGAAAAATGTTATGTGTTGTTCAGCTGTTTAGTGTTGTATAATTTTATTCGAATTTTCTCTGTTAATTATTGGCACAATTGTTGCTATCGTTATCGTTATCGTCATTGTCTAACAATATATCGATAAATTGTATGCGATTTTCTGCTGTTTAGTGTTGTATAATTTAAGTGTGAATTCGAATTTGAACGGTTTCCTAATGTTTGACCCTACTGGTTTTTTGATTGGCACAGAGCGACGGCGCTGGAGCGCGAGATGCGCGATCCGACGAGCATCTGCAACGTGGACTGCCTGCTGGACACGGTATCGGCGCTGGTGAGCGACTGCGACCACGACTCGCTGAAGCGCCTCAAGAACATTGAGCAATATGCCTATAAATGTGAGTCGAAATATGCCGCAGATGATTATTAAGCGAATACTAAAAACAAACCCCTTTCAACTCTCTGCAGACAAGCCGCTGGCGCAGCGCATCAATCAGCTGCGAATGAATGTGGATGATTTCGACTTTATCAAATTGATCGGAGCCGGCGCCTTTGGCGAGGTGCAGCTGGTGCGGCACAAGTCATCCAGTCAGGTGTACGCAATGAAGCGTCTATCCAAATTCGAGATGATGAAGCGACCGGATTCGGCCTTCTTCTGGGAGGAGCGTCACATAATGGCGCATGCGAATTCCGAATGGATTGTTCAGCTGCATTTCGCTTTTCAGGACAGCAAATATCTGTATATGGTAATGGACTTTATGCCCGGCGGCGATATCGTATCGCTAATGGGCGACTATGAGATACCAGAAAAATGGGCCATATTCTATACAATGGAAGTGGTGCTCGCTTTGGATACCATACACAATATGGGCTTTGTGCATCGCGACGTCAAGCCCGACAATATGCTATTGGACAGCTATGGCCATTTGAAGCTAGCCGATTTTGGCACCTGCATGCGCATGGGCGCCAATGGCCAGGTGGTCTCCAGCAATGCGGTCGGCACACCCGACTATATCAGTCCCGAGGTGCTGCAGTCTCAGGGCGTTGACAATGAATATGGACGCGAATGCGATTGGTGGTCGGTGGGCATATTCCTATACGAGATGCTCTTCGGGGAGACGCCATTCTATGCGGACTCGCTGGTTGGCACCTATGGCAAAATTATGGATCACAAGAATTCGCTCAGTTTTCCCGCCGAGGTGGAGATAAGCGAGCATGCCAAAGCCCTGATCCGTGCCTTCCTTACGGATCGCACACAGCGTCTGGGTCGCTATGGCATCGAGGATATCAAGGCGCATCCGTTCTTTCGCAACGACACGTGGTCATTTGATAATATCAGGGAGAGCGTGCCGCCGGTTGTGCCGGAACTGACGTCCGATGATGATACGCGCAATTTTGAGGATATCGAACGGGACGAAAAACCGGAGGAGATGTTTCCGGTGCCCAAGAGTTTCGATGGCAATCATTTGCCCTTCATTGGCTTCACCTATACGGGTGACTATCAGCTGCTATCCAGCGACACCGTCGATGCCGAGTCGAAGGAATCACAGTTGGTCAACAGCAGCAGCGGCGGCAGCAGCAGCGCCAACAATCCGAACAACAATCATGGACACAATCATCGCCATCGTCCATCGAATTCGAATGAACTGAAACGTTTCGAGGCGCTGCTCGAACGTGAACGCGCCCGCTGCGAGGCACTCGAACAGCAGGACACACGGCTGCGGCAACAGATCGAGCTGATCACGAAACGGGAATCGGAACTGCAGCGCATCGCCAGCGAATACGAAATGGATCTGGCACTGCGACAGCACAACTACAAGGTGGCCATGCAGAAGGTCGAGGTGGAGATTGAGTTGCGCAAAAAGGCGGAGGCCCTAATTGTGGAGACACAGCGCAAGCTGGAGAATGAACAGAAGACGCGCATGCGTGACCTCAACATAAACGAGAAGGTGCTCTCGCTGGAGAAGCAGCTGCACGAGATGGAGCTGAGCTTCAAAGGCGAAACGGAGAACACACAAAAGCTAAAGAAACAGAATGCCGAGCTCGGCTTTACGCTGAAGACGCACGAGGAAAAGGTGCGCGACATGGACGAAATGATTGAGACACTGCAAAAGCACAAGGAGGAGCTCGGTCAGGAGAATGCCGAGCTGCAGGCCCAGGTTGTGCAGGAGAAAACGTTGCGCTCCCAGCTCAAGGAGCTGCACAAAGAGGCCGAAAATAAAATGCAAACGCTGACAAATGATCTCGAGCGGTCGCTGCTGCGCGAACAGAAGGCGCAGGACGATAACCGGACGCTGCTCGAGAAGATTAGCGAACTGGAAAAGACGCACGCCAGTCTCGATTTCGAGCTAAAGGCCGCCCAGGCGCGCTACCAGCAGGAGGTGAAGGCGCACCAGGAGACGGAAAAGTCGCGTCTCGTTTCGCGCGAGGAGGCCAACCTGCAGGAGGTTAAGGCGCTGCAGTCCAAGCTCAACGAGGAGAAATCCGCACGCATCAAGGCCGATCAGAACTCGCAGGAGAAGGAGCGACAGCTGAGCATGCTCTCCGTCGACTATCGCCAGATACAGCTGCGCCTCCAGAAACTGGAGGGCGAGTGCCGTCAGGAGTCGGAAAAGGTTGCCGCTTTGCAATCCCAGCTGGATCAGGAGCACAGCAAACGCAATTCGCTGCTGTCGGAGCTCAGTCTGCACAGCTCGGAGGTGGCGCATTTGCGTTCACGGGAAAATCAATTGCAAAAGGAGCTGGCCACGCAGCGCGAGGCGAAGCGTCGCTTCGAGGAGGATCTGACACAGCTGAAGGGCACACACCACGAGGCGTTGGCCAATAACCGGGAGCTGCAGGCCCAGCTGGAGGCCGAACAGTGCTTCTCGCGCCTGTATAAGACGCAGGCGAACGAGAATCGCGAGGAGAGCGCCGAGCGTCTGTCCAAGATCGAGGATCTCGAGGAGGAGCGCGTCTCGCTGAAGCATCAGGTACAGGTTGCGGTTGCGCGCGCCGATTCCGAGGCGCTGGCACGTTCCATAGCCGAGGAGACGGTCGCCGATCTTGAGAAGGAGAAGACCATCAAGGAGCTCGAACTGAAGGATTTCATCATGAAGCATCGCAACGAGATCAATGCCAAGGACGCAACATTGGCCACGCTCAAAGAAACCGAAGCCGATCTGCACAAGAAACTCAAACTGAAGTCCAACGAATGGGACGAGCTGCTGGTGCAGCACAAGAAACAGCTCGACGAGCTGCAGCAACAGCGCGCCGCCAAGGACGAGGAGATCGCCAAGCTGGGTGAAAAATGCAAAAACGAGGTGCTCCTCAAACAGGTCGCCGTTGCCAAGCTCGCCGAGGTCATGAATCGACGCGACTCCGACTGGCCAAGTGAGTATCCATTCCCCTCCACCCTCTCTCTCCATCAATCAACGTTCCATTTCGATTGCAGAGCAAAAGGTAAAGGCCCGCTCCACGGCGGAGCTGCGCAAAAAGGAAAAGGAGATGCGACGCTTGCAGCAGGAGTTGTCGCAGGAGCGCGAAAAATACAACCAGATGCTGCTTAAATATCAGGATCTGCAGCAGCAGGCCGTCGAGGATCAGCAGGCCAAGCAGAAGATGAGCATGGAGATCGATTGCAAGGCCACCGAAATCGAGCATCTTCAGAGTAAACTCAACGAGACCGCCTCGCTCTCGTCGGCCGACAATGATCCCGAGGATAGTCAGGTATGCTACACACACACACACGCACACGCACACCCACTCACACACACACACACACACATACACTTTGCCTTATCTCTGCCACTCTCTCCTTTCTCTCTCTCTCTCTCTCTCTCGTTTGTTTCTTTAATTGATCTCGCTACTCGCTACTCGCTACTCGCTGATTCAGCACTCCTCTCTGCTCTCACTCACACAGGACTCGGTCTTCGAGGGCGTCCTCTCCGTTCCAAATAAACAAAATCGCCGTCGCGGCCAAAACTGGAAGCGCCAATACGTGATCGTTTCGTCCCGCAAAATCATCTTCTACAATACGGAATATGACAAGAATAAAACAACAGATCCCGTGCTCATACTCGATCTGAGGTAAGTTCAAAATGCCCTCCCCCTCTCTCTCTCTCTCTCGCTCTCTTTGGATATTAAACATCTTTGTCATTTGGCCGATTGTAGCAAAGTGTATCACGTGCGCAGCGTTACCCAAGGCGATGTCATACGCGCCGATGCCAAAGAGATTCCGCGCATCTTCCAGCTGCTGTACGCCGGCGAGGGCGCCTCCCATCGTCCCGATGAGCAGCTCGACGCGACGCTGCATGCCAGCAATGAGGAGCGACCCGGCACCATTTTACACAAGGGTAAGCCCTAACTGTAAAGATCGGTTCCCTAACCTAACTGACTAGCTGATTGACTGATTGACTGACTGATTGATGCTACGCTACAAATATCACGAAAGCAAAAAGTGAAAATTGCAGTTTGCAGCTTTTATTCAGAGAAGTGCACTTTTTGCATATACAATTAAAGATTGGTTCCGTAACCTGATTGACTGACTGATGACTGACTGATGACTGACTGACTGATTGATGCTAGGCCACAAATGTCGCGAAAGCGAAAAGTGAAAAGTTTGCAGCTTTTATTCAAAGAAGTTCACTTTTTGCTTATACAATTAAAGATTGGTTCCCAAACCTGATTGACTGACTGACTGATTGACTGATTGACTGACTGATTGATGCTAGGCTACAAATGTCACGCAAGTGAAAATTGCAGTTTGCAGCTTTTATTCAAAGAAGTTCACTTTTTGCATATACAATTAAAGATTGGTTCCCAAACCTGATTGACTGACTGATGACTGACTGACTGATTGATGCTAGGCCACAAATGTCGCGAAAGCGAAAAGTGAAAAGTTTGCAGCTTTTATTCAAAGAAGTTCACTTTTTGTATATACAATTAAAGATTGACTGATTGATGCTAGGCTTCAAATGTCACGCAAGTGAAAATTGCAGTTTGCAGCTTTTATTCAAGAAGTTTTATACCCTGAACCCATTGAAAATGGGAAAAAAGGGTATAATGTATTTGAGCAAATGTATGTAACAGCCAAAAGGAAGCATCTCCGACTCCATAAAGTATATATATATTCTTGATCAGCATAAATAGCCGAGTTGATCTAGCCCTGTCCGTCTGTCCGTCCGTCCGTTCGTATGTATGAACGCAAGGATCTCGAAACCTATAAGAGCTAGAGATTTGCAATTTTAGCTGTAGGTCCTCCTAGTGCCCGTGCAGATCGAGTTTATTTCCGATATTCGATAACTTGCCCCGTTTCCGAGTAATCGATATCGAAATAATGTTTTTTGAGCAATTTTGGTAAATAACAAGTCACCAAACTTGACATATATCAAGTATCTTTCGTTTTATAGCTATCGCCAAGCCAGCATCAAGTAATTAAACCAATTTACATATGCTGCCCACCAATATGAGCTACAATTTAAATGCAATTGTCATTTGGAGAATGCACGAATATTTTAAAGTACAATAAGATCTACTGCTGAAAATGACATCAAGAACCGTTTACATGTTGTCTCTCTCTGTCTCTCTCATTGTATGCCTTTCTCTGTCTAGGCCATGAATTCGTGCACATTACGTACCATACGCCATCGTTCTGTGACGTCTGCGCCAAGCCGCTGTGGTCCATGTTCAAGCCGCCGGCGGCCTACGAATGCAAGAGGTAAGCACCTGCTGCAACTTGTTGCACCAAGAGATTGTAATGATTTTATGTTTGATAGATGCCGCAATAAGATACACAAGGAGCACGTGGATAAGCATGATCCGCTGGCGCCGTGCAAGCTGCATCATGATCCGCGCAGCGCACGCGACATGCTGCTGCTGGCCAATACGCCCGAGGAGCAATCGCTGTGGGTGGCGCGGCTCTTGAAGCGTATCCAAAAGAGTGGATACAAGGCGAACTCATCCAACAACAACAGCACCGACGGCAGCAAGATATCGCCCAGGTAAAACAGCGCTGCAACACACACACACACACACACACACACACACACACACACACACACACAAAAATACCCAAAACAAAATTTATACGCGCTGAAGCAAATCGAACCCAAATCCCCAAACCCATTTGACGTTGCCAAAAAACGAAAATAATAATAATAATAACTTAATCGCTGCTAATTGAAGGCTATTTGTGTTTCTAATCTTAAGCTAATCGTGTATCTTGTATTTTTCTTTTCTCGCTTGCTCGAACTACTCGCGCTCCTATGTACGCTCACTCGTTCGATCGAACAACACGCTCCCGTACTCGTTCGAACCACTCGTTCGATCGAACTACACGCTCCCGTACTCGTTCGAACCACTCGTTCGATCGAACCACTCGCTCGCTCGCTCGTTCGTACGAACTACTCGCTACCCTGTACGAAACATGCATCATCATTATCATCAAAATATCATCACGAACCACGCCTGGTGCAGCCAATCGACACGTTCCGCCTACAAGCCGTACGCGGCGAATGTGCAGCGCTCCGCCACGCTGCCGGCCAACTCTTCGTTGAAACAATGAAGACCTTACCTGAGCTATTATACACACACACACACACACACCTATATACATAAATATATATACATATATCTAATGAAATCGAAGGAGAGCAGCTGGAGCGGCAATTAATTGGATAATGTAGCTGGCCAAATTGGATAAATGTTAGCCGAGAGTAAAAAAGAAAACGATAAACGATAAACAAAGTTGTCTTCTAACGTTTTATTTAGACTGCTTTAACAAGAAGATTGTATCTAATGTTTATACTTACCAACTACTTATAACTAAAAGATTTACTTAATTTAACGCTACACAACACTACACTATCCCATATACCATGCATACATATACATACATACATATATATATATATTTTTTGATTAATTTACAAAGAACAACCTCCATAATTATCTAACAACACAACAAACAAATAAATTCTCTATTTAATTTTATATTTACTTATTTTGCTTAAAAATATGGCAACGTCAACATCCTCAAATCTTTAACGATAACTGAGTTCTCTATTATATAATCCAATAGTTTTGTAATCTAGCCGTACTTATGTCTATCCATGTAAAACAAAACAGAATGATAACTCAAAAACCACAGTTAAACCTTTATATATATATATATACATATGTGTAAACGTTTAGGCTTCATATATATATGCATTTTTTTTTTGTTGTTGTCTGTGTGGTTACCCAACACTTTGTTAGTTCTTAATGCAAAGTAACGAGTGAAATGTAACGAGAACAAAAGTACGATAACAATAACGAGAGTAAAACAAAACAAAACAAAATGAAAAAAGCGCTGTAATTATGTTAAAGTTTAAGCAACGAGTCGAGTGAAAAGTTTTATCCACTATATATACATATACATATATATACATATACATATACAGATATACATATAGATTTGTGCATGTATGTGCCTTGCATAATTGTTGTAGCGTATTTCATTGGCCAAATGTTCTTCTTCTTCTTCTTCTTCGTTTTTTTAACAGTAAGAAAAGTGTGTGTATCTACTCACTATATATATATATATATTCATGTATAAGTCGCATGGCAGCTAAAGTTGTTAAAAAATCGCAAACTTGAATTCCATTTAACGAACAACACTTCCAAAACCACACACACACACACATATATATATATATATGCATATATCGCAGTTACTTAAGATCAGCTTAAACGCATATGCCTGCAAGAAGGAAAGAGACAGGTATATAGCGAGTTATGAACAAAAAACGAAAGTTGAAAAATGAGAAAATGAAAAAAAATAAGAAAATGAAATGAAATACGATAAAGGAAATCGAACGGCACAAGAGTTATTGTGTAAAGGCTACATCTAAGTATTAAATATCAAATATGTTTTAGTTTTTAAGTTAAACAAATTATTTATTTTCTCTCTGTGTGTGTTGTGTTGTTTTTTTTGTTTTTTTTTTAATTGTCCAATACGCAACGCCATCTAACGGGCAGCAGGCGTTTTAAATCTTAACGAAACTTCCTCTGATACTCTAGCATTCTCTATTATTGTCTCTCACTCTCTCTCTCTCTCTCTCTCTCTCTCTCTCTCTGGGTATGTGTGTGTGCTTGGCTGTGTGTGTGTTTGTATGTATGTGCGTGCATGCTTTTAACTGTTTGAAACTGTTGGCGCTGTCCAGCAGCGGAAGGGTTGATCGTGGAGGGGTGAGGGGGGAGGGGGCAACACATGCATTTATCGCGATATTCGTTTAATTTTTCAAGTCTTGGACATGTTGTCATTTTATACACACAGAAACATAAATATTTATTAGACCGTAGTCGGAGTGTGCCTAGAAATTGTTATATCAAAAAAGAAAATGAAACGAAACGAAATGTGAAACGAAAGAAAATCAAAAGGAAAACGATAAAATCGCATCAAGCTAACGGTAAATGTACATTGATGCAAATACAAAAAAAAAACATTCAACACATTTGAACATCTTTTAGTGTTAAGTCGAAACGAAAAAAACCAAGAAACTTTTTTTATTAGAAAAGCGCTGCTTTCTTTCTTTTTTTTTTTGATTATTATTATTATTATAATTAGTCGTTTTACTTTAATGTTTAATGCTAACTATAGTGTAACAACGTATGTATGTAATTACGTGTCTCTTCAAATCTGCATCGATTTGCCCGAGTAAATAAAGTAATGTGTACAAAACAAAACATATTATCAAACCATTTGTTTGCTTTCTTTTGCTGTAGTTTGCCTGCCCATTGCAATCGAATGCCCTACCTCCGATACCCTACCTTTTAGGCGAGTAGTTCATCTGTTTGTCTGTACCAAGAGCTTGCATCTGGATTATATAGCTGCCATATAAATGATTTGAACGCAAATTGAGTTTTTGTATTATTTATTTACTTATTATTTTTTTTAAGGCTCCCAATAATTCGATATATTCAATTAAATTCAATTTCAAATTTTTGTCTGCAAGGGTATTTAGTCTTCGGCGTGCCGCAGATAGTTCCGTTTGTTTTCTTGATTCCAGTTTCGTACATGAAGTTTTCGTTTATTTTTGGTTGAACAGCAGCCCAGCCCTGGGCAACAACAGCATACGCGCCTTGAGATTGAGCCAGCGACTTCTAAACAGCTTCCGGAAACGTTTGCGGGTCGTCAACGCCATGGAACGGCCTTTAAATTAACAAATATGCAATATCTAACTATACAAAATACACATATACATACATACATATATATGACACTCACACACACATAACTATTATATATGTATACATATATATTCCTATTCCGCGTAGCTGGAAATTTGTATTGAAAAATGTCAGCTTCATGTTTAGGTTTAGCTCTGATCAAGTCTGATTCAATGAATGTAATTAATTGAAATGCAATCAAATACAATAAATTTTGAACAAATTATTAAACAAAAATATTATAAATATCTGTATACCATAATGTTCTTAAGAATTGGAATACAGCTGAAAAGTATGCTATAAACTGTATTCAATCCTTGAATATGCACATTTAGTCAGTCGATTTATATTTTGGAAATAAGATAAAGATAAAGGTAAGATAAAGCGACGTAATTCCGCCGATCTAAATACGTTCCAAAACGACAAAGCTCCAACGTTGACTAAGGTGGGATTATGTCGTTTCAAGGCGATCTTTGTCAAAAACTTAAATATTGCAACTATGCAATGAATGCCAATTTATAGTAGGGATCCGTACGAATTTAAAAAGGTATAACATTTCGAAATCGGACGACAAATACACGAGATATTCAAAGAAAACCATTTTGGTCAATTTGGGCAAACATTTAGATTTTCATTTTTTTGATGCCAATCGAAAGTACTGATCCTTACGAGTGCAAAATGGTATAAAATTCCAGAATTGGTCATTATTTGGCTAAGATATTGCAAAAAATCATCAAAATAAGGGTTTCTTAACAAACGAATCGTTTTTTGGTCCACAGCTTTTATTAACCCATCGATTTTTTAAATGTTTGAATGCAGATTGATAGTAGGGATCCCAACGAATTCAAAAAGGTATAACATTTCAAAATCTGACATCGTTTACCCGAGATATTCAGGAAAAATCATCAAAAAAGTTTTGATTTTCGAACCGACCCCGATTTTGAGGAAAAACGTGATGTAACCCCTTGCCATTTTGTTGATTTGGGTGAAAATTTAGATGTTCATTTTTTTGATGCCAATCGAAAGTACTGATCCTTACGAGTGCAAAATGGTATAAAATTCCAGAATCGGACATTATTTGGCTAAGATATTGCAAAAAATCATCAAAATATGGGTTTCTTAACAAACTAATCGTTTTTTGGTCCACAGCTTTTGTTAACCCATCGACTTTTTAAATGTTTGAATGCAGATTGATAGTAGGGATCCCAACGAATTCAAAAAGGTATAACATTTCAAAATCTGACATCGTTTACCCGAGATATTCAGGAAAAATCATCAAAAAAGTTTTGATTTTCGAACCGACCCCGATTTTGAGGAAAAACGTGATGTAACCCCTTGCCATTTTGTTGATTTGGGTGAAAATTTAGATGTTCATTTTTTTGATGCCAATCGAAAGTACTGATCCTTACGAGTCCAAAATGGTATAAACTTCCAGAATCGGTCATTATTTGGCTAAGATATTGCAAAAAATCATCAAAATATGGGTTTCTTAACAAACTAATCGTTTTTTGGTCCACAGCTTTTGTTAACCCATCGACTTTTTAAATGTTTGAATGCAGATTGATAGTAGGGATCCCAACGAATTCAAAAAGGTATAACATTTCAAAATCTGACATCGTTTACCCGAGATATTCAGGAAAAATCATCAAAAAAGTTTTGATTTTCGAACCGACCCCGATTTTGAGGAAAAACGTGATGTAACCCCTTGCCATTTTGTTGATTTGGGTGAAAATTTAGATGCTCATTTTTTTGATGCCAATCGAAAGTACTGATCCTTACGAGTGCAAAATGGTATAAAATTCCAGAATCGGTCATTATTTGGCTAAGATATTGCAAAAAATCATCAAAATATGGGTTTCTTAACAAACTAATCGTTTTTTGGTCCACAGCTTTTGTTAACCCATCGATTTTTTAAATGTTTGAATGCAGATTGATAGTAGGGATCCCAACGAATTCAAAAAGGTATAACATTTCAAAATCTGACATCGTTTACCCGAGATATTCAGGAAAAATCATCAAAAAAGTTTTGATTTTCGAACCGACCCCGATTTTGAGGAAAAACGTGATGTAACCCCTTGCCATTTTGTTGATTTGGGTGAAAATTTAGATTTTCATTTTTTTGATGCCAATCGAAAGTACTGATCCTTACTAGTCCAAAATGGTATAAAATTCCAGAATCGGACATTATTTGGCTGAGATATTGCAAAAAATCATCAAAATATGGGTTTCTTAACAAACTAATCGTTTTTTGGTCCACAGCTTTTGTTAACCCATCGATTTTTTAAATGTTTGAATGCAGATTGATAGTAGGGATCCCAACGAATTCAAAAAGGTATAACATTTCAAAATCTGACATCGTTTACCCGAGATATTCAGGAAAAATCATCAAAAAAAGTTTTGATTTTCGAACCGACCCCGATCGAACCGACCCTAATCGTTTTTTGGTCTACAGCTTTTGTTAACCCATCGATTTTTTAAATGTTTGAATGCAGATTGATAGTAGGGATCCCAACAAATTCAAAAAGGTATAACATTTCAAAATCTGACATCGTTTACCCGAGATATTCAGAAAAAATCATCAAAAAAGTTATGATTTTCGAACCGACCCCGATTTTGAGGAAAAACGTGATGTAACCCCTTGCCATTTTGTTGATTTGGGTGAAAATTTAGATTTTCATTTTTTTGATGCCAATCGAAAGTACTGATCCTTACGAGTCCAAAAAGGTATAAAATTCCAGAATCGGTCATTATTTGGCTAAGATATTGCAAAAAAATCATCAAAATATGGGTTTCTTAACAAACTAATCGTTTTTTGGTCTACAGCTTTTGTTAACCCATCGATTTTTTAAATGTTTGAATGCAGATTGATAGTAGGGATCCCAACGAATTCAAAAAGGTATAACATTTCAAAATCTGACATCGTTTACCCGAGATATTCAGGAAAAATCATCAAAAAGTTTTGATTTTCGAACCGACCCCGATCGAACCGACCCTAATCGTTTTTTGGTCTACAGCTTTTGTTAACCCATCGATTTTTTAAATGTTTGAATGCAGATTGATAGTAGGGATCCCAACGAATTCAAAAAGGTATAACATTTCAAAATCTGACATCGTTTACCCGAGATATTCAGAAAAAATCATCAAAAAAGTTATGATTTTCGAACCGACCCCGATTTTTGAGGAAAAACGTGATGTAACCCCTTGCCATTTTGTTGATTTGGGTGAAAATTTAGATTTTCATTTTTTTGATGCCAATCGAAAGTACTGATCCTTACGAGTCCAAAAAGGTATAAAATTCCAGAATCGGTCATTATTTGGCTAAGATATTGCAAAAAATCATCAAAATATGGGTTTCTTAACAAACTAATCGTTTTTTGGTCTACAGCTTTTGTTAACCCATCGATTTTTTAAATGTTTGAATGCAGATTGATAGTAGGGATCCCAACGAATTCAAAAAGGTATAACATTTCAAAATCTGACATCGTTTACCGAGATATTCAGGAAAAATCATCAAAAAAGTTTTGATTTTCGAACCGACCCCGATTTTGAGGAAAAACGTGATGTAACCCCTTGCCATTTTGTTGATTTGGGTGAAAATTTAGATGTTCATTTTTTTGATGCCAATCGAAAGTACTGATCCTTACGAGTGCAAAATGGTATAAAATTCCAGAATCGGTCATTATTTGGCTAAGATATTGCAAAAAATCATCAAAATATGGGTTTCTTAACAAACTAATCGTTTTTTGGTCCACAGCTTTTGTTAACCCATCGATTTTTTAAATGTTTGAATGCAGATTGATAGTAGGGATCCCAACGAATTCAAAAAGGTATAACATTTCAAAATCTGACATCGTTTACCCGAGATATTCAGGAAAAATCATCAAAAAAGTTTTGATTTTCGAACCGACCCCGATTTTGAGGAAAAACGTGATGTAACCCCTTGCCATTTTGTTGATTTGGGTGAAAATTTAGATGTTCATTTTTTTGATGCCAATCGAAAGTACTGATCCTTACTAGTCCAAAATGGTATAAAATTCCAGAATCGGTCATTATTTGGCTAAGATATTGCAAAAAATCATCAAAATATGGGTTTCTTAACAAACTAATCGTTTTTTGGTCCACAGCTTTTGTTAACCCATCGATTTTTTAAATGTTTGAATGCAGATTGATAGTAGGGATCCCAACGAATTCAAAAAGGTATAACATTTCAAAATCTGACATCGTTTACCCGAGATATTCAGGAAAAATCATCAAAAAAGTTTTGATTTTCGAACCGACCCCGATTTTGAGGAAAAACGTGATGTAACCCCTTGCCATTTTGTTGATTTGGGTGAAAATTTAGATTTTCATTTTTTTGATGCCAATCGAAAGTACTGATCCTTACTAGTCCAAAATGGTATAAAATTCCAGAATCGGACATTATTTGGCTGAGATATTGCAAAAAATCATCAAAATATGGGTTTCTTAACAAACTAATCGTTTTTTGGTCCACAGCTTTTGTTAACCCATCGATTTTTTAAATGTTTGAATGCAGATTGATAGTAGGGATCCCAACGAATTCAAAAAGGTATAACAATTCAAAATCTGACATCGTTTACCCGAGATATTCAGGAAAAATCATCAAAAAAGTTTTGATTTTCGAACCGACCCCGATCGAACCGACCCTAATCGTTTTTTGGTCTACAGCTTTTGTTAACCCATCGATTTTTTAAATGTTTGAATGCAGATTGATAGTAGGGATCCCAACGAATTCAAAAAGGTATAACATTTCAAAATCTGACATCGTTTACCCGAGATATTCAGAAAAATCATCAAAAAAGTTATGATTTTCGAACCGACCCCGATTTTGAGGAAAAACGTGATGTAACCCCTTGCCATTTTGTTGATTTGGGTGAAAATTTAGATTTTCATTTTTTTGATGCCAATCGAAAGTACTGATCCTTACGAGTCCAAAAAGGTATAAAATTCCAGAATCGGTCATTATTTGGCTAAGATATTGCAAAAAATCATCAAAATATGGGTTTCTTAACAAACTAATCGTTTTTTGGTCTACAGCTTTTGTTAACCCATCGATTTTTTAAATGTTTGAATGCAGATTGATAGTAGGGATCCCAACGAATTCAAAAAGGTATAACATTTCAAAATCTGACATCGTTTACCCGAGATATTCAGAAAAAATCATCAAAAAAGTTATGATTTTCGAACCGACCCCGATTTTGAGGAAAAACGTGATGTAACCCCTTGCCATTTTGTTGATTTGGGTGAAAATTTAGATTTTCATTTTTTTGATGCCAATCGAAAGTACTGATCCTTACGAGTCCAAAAAGGTATAAAATTCCAGAATCGGTCATTATTTGGCTAAGATATTGCAAAAAATCATCAAAATATGGGTTTCTTAACAAACTAATCGTTTTTGGTCCACAGCTTTTGTTAACCCATCGATTTTTTAAATGTTTGAATGCAGATTGATAGTAGGGATCCCAACGAATTCAAAAAGGTATAACATTTCAAAATCTGACATCGTTTACCCGAGATATTCAGGAAAAATCATCAAAAAAGTTTTGATTTTCGAACCGACCCCGATCGAACCGACCCTAATCGTTTTTTGGTCTACAGCTTTTGTTAACCCATCGATTTTTTAAATGTTTGAATGCAGATTGATAGTAGGGATCCCAACGAATTCAAAAAGGTATAACATTTCAAAATCTGACATCGTTTACCCGAGATATTCAGGAAAAATCATCAAAAAAGTTTTGATTTTCGAACCGACCCCGATTTTGAGGAAAAACGTGATGTAACCCCTTGCCATTTTGTTGATTTGGGTGAAAATTTAGATGTTCATTTTTTTGATGCCAATCGAAAGTACTGATCCTTACGAGTGCAAAATGGTATAAAATTCCAGAATCGGTCATTATTTGTCTAAGATATTGCAAAAAATCATCAAAATATGGGTTTTCTTAACAAACTAATCGTTTTTTGGTCCACAGCTTTTGTTAACCCATCGATTTTTTAAATGTTTGAATGCAGATTGATAGTAGGGATCCCAACGAATTCAAAAAGGTATAACATTTCAAAATCTGACATCGTTTACCCGAGATATTCAGGAAAAATCATCAAAAAAGTTTTGATTTTCGAACCGACCCCGATTTTGAGGAAAAACGTGATGTAACCCCTTGCCATTTTGTTGATTTGGGTGAAAATTTGAGATTTTCATTTTTTTGATGCCAATCGAAAGTACTGATCCTTACGAGTCCAAAAAGGTATAAAATTCCAGAATCGGTCATTATTTGGCTAAGATATTGCAAAAAATCATCAAAATATGGGTTTCTTAACAAACTAATCGTTTTTTGGTCCACAGCTTTTGTTAACCCATCGATTTTTTAAATGTTTGAATGCAGATTGATAGTAGGGATCCCAACGAATTCAAAAAGGTATAACATTTCAAAATCTGACATCGTTTACCCGAGATATTCAGGAAAAATCATCAAAAAAGTTTTGATTTTCGAACCGACCCCGATTTTGAGGAAAAACGTGATGTAACCCCTTGCCATTTTGTTGATTTGGGTGAAAATTTAGATGTTCATTTTTTTGATGCCAATCGAAAGTACTGATCCTTACGAGTCCAAAATGGTATAAACTTCCAGAATCGGTCATTATTTGGCTAAGATATTGCAAAAAATCATCAAAATATGGGTTTCTTAACAAACTAATCGTTTTTTGGTCCACAGCTTTTGTTAACCCATCGATTTTTTAAATGTTTGAATGCAGATTGATAGTAGGGATCCCAACGAATTCAAAAAGGTATAACATTTCAAAATCTGACATCGTTTACCCGAGGATATTCAGGAAAAATCATCAAAAAAGTTTTGATTTTCGAACCGACCCCGATTTTGAGGAAAAACGTGATGTAACCCCTTGCCATTTTGTTGATTTGGGTGAAAATTTAGATTTTCATTTTTTTGATGCCAATCGAAAGTACTGATCCTTACGAGTGCAAAATGGTATAAAATTCCAGAATCGGTCATTATTTGGCTAAGATATTGCAAAAAATCATCAAAATATGGGTTTCTTAACAAACTAATCGTTTTTTGGTCTACAGCTTTTATTAACCCATCGATTTTTTAAATGTTTGAATGCAGAATGATAGTAGGGATCCCAACAAATTCAAAAAGGTATAACATTTCAAAATCTGACATCGTTTACCCGAGATATTCAGGAAAAATCATCAAAAAAGTTTTGATTTTCGAACCGACCCCGATTTTGAGGAAAAACGTGATGTAACCCCTTGCCATTTTGTTGATTTGGGTGAAAATTTAGATGTTCATTTTTTTGATGCCAATCGAAAGTACTGATCCTTACGAGTCCAAAATGGTATAAAATTCCAGAATCGGTCATTATTTGGCTAAGATATTGCAAAAAATCATCAAAATATGGGTTTCTTAACAAACTAATCGTTTTTTGGTCCACAGCTTTTGTTAACCCATCGATTTTTTAAATGTTTGAATGCAGATTGATAGTAGGGATCCCAACGAATTCAAAAAGGTATAACATTTCAAAATCTGACATCGTTTACCCGAGATATTCAGAAAAAATCATCAAAAAGTTATGATTTTCCAGACCGACCCCGATTTTGAGGAAAAACGTGATGTAACCCCTTGCCATTTTGTTGATTTGGGTGAAAATTTAGATGTTCATTTTTTTGATGCCAATCGAAAGTACTGATCCTTACGAGTCCAAAATGGTATAAAATTCCAGAATCGGTCATTATTTGGCTAAGATATTGCAAAAAATCATCAAAATATGGGTTTCTTAACAAACTAATCGTTTTTTGGTCCACAGCTTTTGTTAACCCATCGATTTTTTAAATGTTTGAATGCAGATTGATAGTAGGGATCCCAACGAATTCAAAAAGGTATAACATTTCAAAATCTGACATCGTTTACCCGAGATATTCAGAAAAAATCATCAAAAAAGTTATAATTTTCGAACCGACCCCGATTTTGAGGAAAAACGTGATGTAACCCCTTGCCATTTTGTTGATTTGGGTGAAAATTTAGATTTTCATTTTTTTGATGCCAATCGAAAGTACTGATCCTTACGAGTCCAAAATGGTATAAAATTCCAGAATCGAACATTATTTGGCTGAGATATTGCAAAAAATCAACATTATTAGGCTGAGATATTGCAAAAAATCATCAAAATATGGGTTTCTTAACAACCTAATCGTTTTTTGGTCCACAGCTTTTGTTAACCCATCGATTTTTTTGATGCCAATCGAAAGTACTGATCCTTACGAGTCCAAAATGGTATAAAATTCCAGAATCGGTCATTATTTGGCTAAGATATTGCAAAAAATCATCAAAATATGGGTTTCTTAACAAACTAATCGTTTTTTGGTCCACAGCTTTTGTTAACCCATCGATTTTTTAAATGTTTGAATGCAGATTGATAGTAGGGATCCCAACGAATTCAAAAAGGTATAACATTTCTAAATCTGACATCGTTTACCCGAGATATTCAGAAAAAATCATCAAAAAAGTTATAATTTTCGAACCGACCCCGATTTTGAGGAAAAACGTGATGTAACCCCTTGCCATTTTGTTGATTTGGGTGAAAATTTAGATTTTCATTTTTTTGATGCCAATCGAAAGTACTGATCGCCCACGAGTCCAAAATGGTATAAAATTCCAGAATCGAACATTATTTGGCTGAGATATTGCAAAAAATCAACATTATTAGGCTGAGATATTGCAAAAAATCATCAAAATATGGGTTTCTTAACAACCTAATCGTTTTTTGGTCCACAGCTTTTGTTAACCCATCGATTTTTTAAATGTTTGAATGCAAATTGATAGTAGGGATCCCAACGAATTCAAAAAGGTATAACATTTCAAAATCTGACATCGTTTACCCGAGATATTCCAGGAAAAATCATCAAAAAAGTTTTGATTTTCGAACCGACCCCGATTTTGAGGAAAAACTTGATGTAACCCCTTGCCATTTTGTTGATTTGGGTGAAAATTTACATTTTCATTTTTTTGATGCCAATCGAAAGTACTGATCCTTACGAGTCCAAAATGGTATAAAATTCCAGAATCGGTCATTATTTGGCTAAGATATTGCAAAAAATCATCAAAATATGGGTTTCTTAACAAACTAATCGTTTTTTTGGTCCACAGCTTTTGTTAACCCATCGATTTTTTAAATGTTTGAATGCAGATTGATAGTAGGGATCCCAACGAATTCAAAAAGGTATAACATTTCAAAATCTGACATCGTTTACCCGAGATATTCAGAAAAAATCATCAAAAAAGTTATAATTTTCGAACCGACCCCGATTTTGAGGAAAAACGTGATGTAACCCCTTGCCATTTTGTTGATTTGGGTGAAAATTTAGATTTTCATTTTTTTGATGCCAATCGAAAGTACTGATCCTTACGAGTCCAAAATGGTATAAAATTCCAGAATCGAACATTATTTGGCTGAGATATTGCAAAAAATCAACATTAGTAGGCTGAGATATTGCAAAAAATCATCAAAATATGGGTTTCTTAACAACCTAATCGTTTTTTGGTCCACAGCTTTTGTTAACCCATCGATTTTTTTAAATGTTTGAATGCAAATTGATAGTAGGGATCCCAACGAATTCAAAAAGGTATAACATTTCAAAATCTGACATCGTTTACCCGAGATATTCAGGAAAAATCATCAAAAAAGTTTTGATTTTCGAACCGACCCCGATTTTGAGGAAAAACGTGATGTAACCCCTTGCCATTTTGTTGATTTGGGTGAAAATTTAGATTTTCATTTTTTTGATGCCAATCGAAAGTACTGATCCTTACGAGTCCAAAATGGTATAAAATTCCAGAATCGGTCATTATTTGGCTAAGATATTGCAAAAAATCATCAAAATATGGGTTTCTTAACAAACTAATCGTTTTTTGGTCCACAGCTTTTGTTAACCCATCGATTTTTTAAATGTTTGAATGCAGATTGATAGTAGGGATCCCAACGAATTCAAAAAGGTATAACATTTCAAAATCTGACATCGCTTACCCGAGATATTCAGGAAAAATCATCAAAAAAGTTTTGATTTTCGAACCGACCCCGATTTTGAGGAAAAACGTGATGTAACCCCTTGCCATTTTGTTGATTTGGGTGAAAATTTAGATTTTCATTTTTTTGATGCCAATCGAAAGTACTGATCCTTACGAGTCCAAAATGGTATAAAATTCCAGAATCGAACATTATTTGGCTAAGATATTGCAAAAAATCATCAAAATATGGGTTTCTTAACAAACTAATCGTTTTTTGGTCCACAGCTTTTGTTAACCCATCGATTTTTTAAATGTTTGAATGCAGATTGATAGTAGGGATCCCAACGAATTCAAAAAGGTATAACATTTCAAAATCTGACATCGTTTACCCGAGATATTCAGAAAAAATCATCAAAAAAGTTATGATTTTCGAACCGACCCCGATTTTGAGGAAAAACGTGATGTAACCCCTTGCCATTTTGTTGATTTGGGTGAAAATTTAGATTTTCATTTTTTTGATGCCAATCGAAAGTACTGATCCTTACGAGTCCAAAATGGTATAAAATTCCAGAATCGGTCATTATTTGGCTAAGATATTGCAAAAAATCATCAAAATATGGGTTTCTTAACAAACTATGTTCATTTTTTTGATTTTCATTTTTTTGATGCCAATCGAAAGTACTGATCCTTACGAGTCCAAAATGGTATAAAATTCCAGAATCGAACATTATTTGGCTAAGATATTGCAAAAAATCATCAAAATATGGGTTTCTTAACAAACTAATCGTTTTTTGGTCCACAGCTTTTGTTAACCCATCGATTTTTTAAATGTTTGAATGCAGATTGATAGTAGGGATCCCAACGAATTCAAAAAGGTATAACATTTCAAAATCTGACATCGTTTACCCGAGATATTCAGAAAAAAATCATCAAAAAAGTTATGATTTTCGAACCGACCCCGATTTTGAGGAAAAACGTGATGTAACCCCTTGCCATTTTGTTGATTTGGGTGAAAATTTAGATTTTCATTTTTTTGATGCCAATCGAAAGTACTGATCCTTACGAGTCCAAAATGGTATAAAATTCCAGAATCGGTCATTATTTGGCTAAGATATTGCAAAAAATCATCAAAATATGGGTTTCTTAACAAACTATGTTCATTTTTTTGATGTTCATTTTTTTGATGCCAATCGAAAGTACTGATCCTTACGAGTGCAAAATGGTATAAAATTCCAGAATCGGTCATTATTTGGCTAAGATATTGCAAAAAATCATCAAAATATGGGTTTCTTAACAAACTAATCGTTTTTTGGTCCACAGCTTTTGTTAACCCATCGATTTTTTAAATGTTTGAATGCAGATTGATAGTAGGGATCCCAACGAATTCAAAAAGGTATAACATTTCAAAATCTGACATCGTTTACCCGAGATATTCAGAAAAAATCATCAAAAAAGTTATGATTTTCGAACCGACCCCGATTTTGAGGAAAAACGTGATGTAACCCCTTGCCATTTTGTTGATTTGGGTGAAAATTTAGATTTTCATTTTTTTGATGCCAATCGAAATTACTGATCCTTACGAGTCCAAAATGGTATAAAATTCCAGAATCGAACATTATTTGGCTGAGATATTGCAAAAAATCAACATTATTAGGCTGAGATATTGCAAAAAATCATCAAAATATGGGTTTCTTAACAACCTAATCGTTTTTTGGTCCACAGCTTTTGTTAACCCATCGATTTTTTAAATGTTTGAATGCAAATTGATAGTAGGGATCCCAACGAATTCAAAAAGGTATAACATTTCAAAATCTGACATCGTTTACCCGAGATATTCAGGAAAAATCATCAAAAAAGTTTTGATTTTCGAACCGACCCCGATTTTGAGGAAAAACGTGATGTAACCCCTTGCCATTTTGTTGATTTGGGTGAAAATTTAGATTTTCATTTTTTTGATGCCAATCGAAAGTACTGATCCTTACGAGTCCAAAATGGTACAAAATTCCAGAATCGGTCATTATTTGGCTAAGATATTGCAAAAAATCATCAAAATATGGGTTTCTTAACAAACTAATCGTTTTTTGGTCCACAGCTTTTGTTAACCCATCGATTTTTTAAATGTTTGAATGCAGATTAATAGTAGGGATCCCAACGAATTCAAAAAGGTATAACATTTCAAAATCTGACATCGTTTACCCGAGATATTCAGAAAAAATCATCAAAAAAGTTATGATTTTCGAACCGACCCCGATTTTGAGGAAAAACGTGATGTAACCCCTTGCCATTTTGTTGATTTGGGTGAAAATTTAGATGATCATTTTTTTGATGCCAATCGAAAGTACTGATCCTTACGAGTGCAAAATGGTATAAAATTCCAGAATCGGTCATTATTTGGCTAAGATATTGCAAAAAATCATCAAAATATGGGTTTCTTAACAAACTAATCGTTTTTTTGGTCCACAGCTTTTGTTAACCCATCGATTTTTTAAATGTTTGAATGCAGATTAATAGTAGGGATCCCAACGAATTCAAAAAGGTATAACATTTCAAAATCTGACATCGTTTACCCGAGATATTCAGAAAAAATCATCAAAAAAGTTATGATTTTCGAACCGACCCCGATTTTGAGGAAAAACGTGATGTAACCCCTTGCCATTTTGTTGATTTGGGTGAAAATTTAGATGATCATTTTTTTGATGCCAATCGAAAGTACTGATCCTTACGAGTGCAAAATGGTATAAAATTCCAGAATCGGTCATTATTTGGCTAAGATATTGCAAAAAATCATCAAAATATGGGTTTCTTAACAAACTAATCGTTTTTTGGTCCACAGCTTTTTGTTAACCCATCGATTTTTTAAATGTTTGAATGCAGATTGATAGTAGGGATCCCAACGAATTCAAAAAGGTATAACATTTCAAAATCTGACATCGTTTATCCGAGATATTCAGAAAAAATCATCAAAAAAGTTATAATTTTCGAACCGACCCCGATTTTGAGGAAAAGCGTGATGTAACCCCTTGCCATTTTGTTGATTTGGGTGAAAATTTAGATGTTTATTTTTTTGATGCCAATCGAAAGTTCTGATCCTTACGAGTCCAAAATGGTATAAAAATTCCAGAATCGGTCATTATTTGGCTAAGATATTGAAAAAAATCATCAAAATATGGGTTTCTTAACAAACTAATCGTTTTTTGGTCCACAGCTTTTGTTAACCCATCGATTTTTTAAATGTTTGAATGCAGATTGATAGTAGGGATCCCAACGAATTCAAAAAGGTATAACATTTCAAAATCTGACATCGTTTATCCGAGATATTCAGAAAAAAATCATCAAAAAAGTTATAATTTTCGAACCGACCCCGATTTTGAGGAAAAACGTGATGTAACCCCTTGCCATTTTGTTGATTTGGGTGAAAATTTAGATTTTCATTTTTTTGATGCCAATCTGAAAGTACTGATCCTTACGAGTCCAAAATGGTATAAAATTCCAGAATCGAACATTATTTGGCTGAGATATTGCAAAAATCAACATTATTAGGCTGAGATATTGCAAAAAATCATCAAAATATGGGTTTCTTAACAACCTAATCGTTTTTTGGTCCACAGCTTTTTGTTAACCCATCGATTTTTTAAATGTTTGAATGCAAATTGATAGTAGGGATCCCAACGAATTCAAAAAGGTATAACATTTCAAAATCTGACATCGTTTACCCGAGATATTCAGGAAAAATCATCAAAAAAGTTTTGATTTTCGAACCGACCCCGATTTTGAGGAAAAACGTGATGTAACTCCTTGCCATTTTGTTGATTTGGGTGAAAATTTAGATTTTCATTTTTTTGATGCCAATCGAAAGTACTGATCCTTACGAGTGCAAAATGGTATAAAATTCCAGAATCGGTCATTATTTGGCTAAGATATTGCAAAAAATCATCAAAATATGGGTTTCTTAACAAACTAATCGTTTTTTGGTCCACAGCTTTTGTTAACCCATCGATTTTTAAAATGTTTGAATGCAGATTGATAGTAGGGATCCCAACGAATTCAAAAAGGTATAACATTTCAAAATCTGACATCGTTTATCCGAGATATTCAGAAAAAAATCATCAAAAAAGTTATAATTTTCGAACCGACCCCGATTTTGAGGAAAAACGTGATGTAACCCCTTGCCATTTTGTTGATTTGGGTGAAAATTTAGATTTTCATTTTTTTGATGCCAATCGAAAGTACTGATCCTTACGAGTCCAAAATGGTATGAAATTCCAGAATCGATTATTATTTGGCTGAGATATTGCAAAAAATCAACATTATTAGGCTGAGATATTGCAAAAAATCATCAAAATATGGGTTTCTTAACAACCTAATCGTTTTTTGGTCCACAGCTTTTGTTAACCCATCGATTTTTTAAATGTTTGAATGCAAATTGATAGTAGGGATCCCAACGAATTCAAAAAGGTATAACATTTCAAAATCTGACATCGTTTACCCGAGATATTCAGGAAAAATCATCAAAAAAGTTTTGATTTTCGAACCGACCCCGATTTTGAGGAAAAACGTGATGTAACTCCTTGCCATTTTGTTGATTTGGGTGAAAATTTAGATTTTCATTTTTTTGATGCCAATCGAAAGTACTGATCCTTACGAGTCCAAAATGGTATAAAATTCCAGAATCGGTCATTATTTGGCTAAGATATTGCAAAAAATCATCAAAATATGGGTTTCTTAACAAACTAATCGTTTTTTGGTCCACAGCTTTTGTTAACCCATCGATTTTTTAAATGTTTGAATGCAGATTAATAGTAGGGATCCCAACGAATTCAAAAAGGTATAACATTTCAAAATCTGACATCGTTTACCCGAGATATTCAGAAAAAATCATCAAAAAAGTTATGATTTTCGAACCGACCCCGATTTTTGAGGAAAAACGTGATGTAACCCCTTGCCATTTTGTTGATTTGGGTGAAAATTTAGATTTTCATTTTTTTGATGCCAATCGAAAGTACTGATCCTTACGAGTGCAAAATGGTATAAAATTCCAGAATCGGTCATTATTTGGCTAAGATATTGCAAAAAATCATCAAAATATGGGTTTCTTAACAAACTAATCGTTTTTTGGTCCACAGCTTTTGTTAACCCATCGATTTTTAAAATGTTTGAATGCAGATTGATAGTAGGGATCCCAACGAATTCAAAAAGGTATAACATTTCAAAATCTGACATCGTTTACCCGAGATATTCAGAAAAAATCATCAAAAAAGTTTTGATTTTCGAACCGACCCCGATTTTGAGGAAAAACGTGATGTAACCCCTTGCCATTTTGTTGATTTGGGTGAAAATTTAGATTTTCATTTTTTTGATGCCAATCGAAAGTACTGATCCTTACGAGTCAAAAATGGTATAAAATTCCAGAATCGGTCATTATTTGGCTAAGATATTGCAAAAAATCATCAAAATATGGGTTTCTTAACAAACTAATCGTTTTTTGGTCCACAGCTTTTGTTAACCCATCGATTTTTTAAATGTTTGAATGCAGATTGATAGTAGGGATCCCAACGAATTCAAAAAGGTATAACATTTCAAAATCTGACATCGTTTATCCGAGATATTCAGAAAAAAATCATCAAAAAAGTTATAATTTTCGAACCGACCCCGATTTTGAGGAAAAGCGTGATGTAACCCCTTGCCATTTTGTTGATTTGGGTGAAAATTTAGATGTTTATTTTTTTGATGCCAATCGAAAGTTCTGATCCTAACGAGTCCAAAATGGTATAAAATTCCAGAATCGGTCATTATTTGGCTAAGATATTGAAAAAAATCATCAAAATATGGGTTTCTTAACAAACTAATCGTTTTTTGGTCCACAGCTTTTGTTAACCCATCGATTTTTTAAATGTTTGAATGCAGATTGATAGTAGGGATCCCAACGAATTCAAAAAGGTATAACATTTCAAAATCTGACATCGTTTATCCGAGATATTCAGAAAAAAATCATCAAAAAAGTTATAATTTTCGAACCGACCCCGATTTTGAGGAAAAACGTGATGTAACCCCTTGCCATTTTGTTGATTTGGGTGAAAATTTAGATGTTCATTTTTTTGATGCCAATCGAAAGTACTGATCCTTACGAGTCCAAAATGGTATAAAATTCCAGAATCGAACATTATTTGGCTGAGATATTGCAAAAAATCAACATTATTAGGCTGAGATATTGCAAAAAATCATCAAAATATGGGTTTCTTAACAACCTAATCGTTTTTTGGTCCACAGCTTTTGTTAACCCATCGATTTTTTAAATGTTTGAATGCAAATTGATAGTAGGGATCCCAACGAATTCAAAAAGGTATAACATTTCAAAATCTGACATCGTTTACCCGAGATATTCAGAAAAAATCATCAAAAAAGTTTTGATTTTCGAACCGACCCCGATTTTGAGGAAAAACGTGATGTAACCCCTTGCCATTTTGTTGATTTGGGTGAAAATTTAGATGTTCATTTTTTTGATGCCAATCGAAAGTACTGATCCTTACGAGTGCAAAATGGTATAAAATTCCAGAATCGGTCATTATTTGGCTAAGATATTGCAAAAAATCATCAAAATATGGGTTTCTTAACAAACTAATCGTTTTTTGGTCCACAGCTTTTGTTAACCCATCGATTTTTTAAATGTTTGAATGCAGATTGATAGTAGGGATCCCAACGAATTCAAAAGGTATAACATTTCAAAATCTGACATCGTTTACCCGAGATATTCAGAAAAAATCATCAAAAAAGTTATGATTTTCGAACCGACCCCGATTTTGAGGAAAAACGTGATGTAACCCCTTGCCATTTTGTTGATTTGGGTGAAAATTTAGATTTTCATTTTTTTGATCGCCAATCGAAAGTACTGATCCTTACGAGTCCAAAATGGTATAAAATTCCAGAATCGGTCATTATTTTGGCTAAGATATTGCAAAAAAATCATCAAAATATGGGTTTCTTAACAAACTAATCGTTTTTTGGTCCACAGCTTTTGTTAACCCATCGATTTTTTAAATGTTTGAATGCAGATTGATAGTAGGGATCCCAACGAATTCAAAAAGGTATAACATTTCAAAATCTGACATCGTTTATCCGAGATATTCAGAAAAAAATCATCAAAAAAGTTATAATTTTCGAACCGACCCCGATTTTTGAGGAAAAACGTGATGTAACCCCTTGCCATTTTGTTGATTTGGGTGAAAATTTAGATTTTCATTTTTTTGATGCCAATCGAAAGTACTGATCCTTACGAGTCCAAAATGGTATAAAATTCCAGAATCGGTCATTATTTGGCTAAGATATTGCAAAAAATCATCAAAATATGGGTTTCTTAACAAACTAATCGTTTTTTGGTCCACAGCTTTTGTTAACCCATCGATTTTTTAAAATGTTTGAATGCAGATTAATAGTAGGGATCCCAACGAATTCAAAAAGGTATAACATTTCAAAATCTGACATCGTTTACCCGAGATATTCAGAAAAAATCATCAAAAAAGTTATGATTTTCGAACCGACCCCGATTTTGAGGAAAAACGTGATGTAACCCCTTGCCATTTTGTTGATTTGGGTGAAAATTTAGATGTTCATTTTTTTGATGCCAATCGAAAGTACTGATCCTTACGAGTGCAAAATGGTATAAAATTCCAGAATCGGTCATTATTTGGCTAAGATATTGCAAAAAATCATCAAAATATGGGTTTCTTAACAAACTAATCGTTTTTTGGTCCACAGCTTTTGTTAACCCATCGATTTTTTAAATGTTTGAATGCAGATTAATAGTAGGGATCCCAACGAATTCAAAAAGGTATAACATTTCAAAATCTGACATCGTTTACCCGAGATATTCAGAAAAAATCATCAAAAAAGTTATGATTTTCGAACCGCCCCGATTTTGAGGAAAAACGTGATGTAACCCCTTGCCATTTTGTTGATTTGGGTGAAAATTTAGATGTTCATTTTTTTGATGCCAATCGAAAGTACGGATCCTTACGAGTGCAAAATGGTATAAAATTCCAGAATCGGTCATTATTTGGCTAAGATATTGCAAAAAATCATCAAAATATCAAAAATCATCAAAACGAATCGTTTTTTGGTCAACAGCTTTTGTTAACCCATCGATTTTTTAAATGTTTGAATGCAGATTGATAGTAGGGATCCCAACGAATTCAAAAAGGTATAACATTTCAAAATCTGACATCGTTTACCCGAGATATTCAGAAAAAATCATCAAAAAAGTTATGATTTTCGAACCGACCCCGATTTTGAGGAAAAACGTGATGTAACCCCTTGCCATTTTGTTGATTTGGGTGAAAATTTAGATTTTCATTTTTTTGATGCCAATCGAAAGTACTGATCCTTACGAGTCCAAAATGGTATAAAATTCCAGAATCGGTCATTATTTGGCTAAGATATTGCAAAAAATCATCAAAATATGGGTTTCTTAACAAACTAATCGTTTTTTGGTCCACAGCTTTTGTTAACCCATCGATTTTTTAAATGTTTGAATGCAGATTGATAGTAGGGATCCCAACGAATTCAAAAAGGTATAACATTTCAAAATCTGACATCGTTTACCCGAGATATTCAGAAAAAATCATCAAAAAAGTTATGATTTTCGAACCGACCCCGATTTTGAGGAAAAACGTGATGTAACCCCTTGCCATTTTGTTGATTTGGGTGAAAATTTAGATGTTCATTTTTTTGATGCCAATCGAAAGTACGGATCCTTACGAGTGCAAAATGGTATAAAATTCCAGAATCGGTCATTATTTGGCTAAGATATTGCAAAAAATCATCAAAATATGGGTTTCTTAACAAACTAATCGTTTTTTGGTCCACAGCTTTTGTTAACCCATCGATTTTTTAAATGTTTGAATGCAAATTGATAGTAGGGATCCCAACGAATTCAAAAAGGTATAACATTTCAAAATCTGACATCGTTTACCCAAGATATTCAGAAAAAATCATCAAAAAAGTTATGATTTTCGAACCGACCCCGATTTTGAGGAAAAACGTGATGTAACCCCTTGCCATTTTGTTGATTTGGGTGAAAATTTAGATTTTCATTTTTTTGATGCCAATCGAAAGTACTGATCCTTACGAGTCCAAAATGGTATAAAATTCCAGAATCGGTCATTATTTGGCTAAGATATTGCAAAAAATCATCAAAATATGGGTTTCTTAACAAACTAATCGTTTTTTGGTCCACAGCTTTTGTTAACCCATCGATTTTTTAAATGTTTGAATGCAAATTGATAGTAGGGATCCCAACGAATTCAAAAAGGTATAACATTTCAAAATCTGACATCGTTTACCCGAGAAATCATCAAAAAAGTTATGATTTTCGAACCGACCCCGATTTTGAGGAAAAACGGGATGTAACCCCTTGCCATTTTGTTGATTTGGGTGAAAATTTAGATGTTCATTTTTTTGATGCCAATCGAAAGTACTGATCCTTACGAGTGCAAAATGGTATAAAATTCCAGAATCGGTCATTATTTGGCTAAGATATTGCAAAAAATCATCAAAATATGGGTTTCTTAACAAACTAATCGTTTTTTGGTCCACAGCTTTTGTTAACCCATCGATTTTTTAAATGTTTGAATGCAGATTGATAGTAGGGATCCCAACGAATTCAAAAAGGTATAACATTTCAAAATCTGACATCGTTTACCCGAGATATTCAGGAAAAATCATCAAAAAAGTTTTGATTTTCGAACCGACCCCGATTTTGAGGAAAAACGTGATGTAACCCCTTGCCATTTTGTTGATTTGGGTGAAAATTTAGATTTTCATTTTTTTGATGCCAATCGAAAGTACTGATCCTTACGAGTCCAAAATGGTATAAAATTCCAGAATCGGTCATTATTTGGCTAAGATATTGCAAAAAATCATCAAAATATGGGTTTCTTAACAAACTAATCGTTTTTTGGTCCACAGCTTTTGTTAACCCATCGATTTTTTAAATGTTTGAATGCAGATTAATAGTAGGGATCCCAACGAATTCAAAAAGGTATAACATTTCAAAATCTGACATCGTTTACCCGAGATATTCAGAAAAAATCATCAAAAAAGTTATGATTTTCGAACCGACCCCGATTTTGAGGAAAAACGTGATGTAACCCCTTGCCATTTTGTTGATTTGGGTGAAAATTTAGATGTTCATTTTTTTTGATGCCAATCGAAAGTACTGATCCTTACGAGTGCAAAATGGTATAAAATTCCAGAATCGGTCATTATTTGGCTAAGATATTGCAAAAAATCATCAAAATATGGGTTTCTTAACAAACTAATCGTTTTTTGGTCCACAGCTTTTGTTAACCCATCGATTTTTTAAATGTTTGAATGCAGATTGATAGTAGGGATCCCAACGAATTCAAAAAGGTATAACATTTCAAAATCTGACATCGTTTACCCGAGATATTCAGAAAAATCATCAAAAAAGTTATGATTTTCGAACCGACCCCGATTTTGAGGAAAAACGTGATGTAACCCCTTGCCATTTTGTTGATTTGGGTGAAAATTTAGATTTTCATTTTTTTGATGCCAATCGAAAGTACTGATCCTTACGAGTCCAAAATGGTATAAAATTCCAGAATCGGTCATTATTTGGCTAAGATATTGCAAAAAATCATCAAAATATGGGTTTCTTAACAAACTAATCGTTTTTTGGTCCACAGCTTTTGTTAACCCATCGATTTTTTAAATGTTTGAATGCAGATTGATAGTAGGGATCCCAACGAATTCAAAAAGGTATAACATTTCAAAATCTGACATCGTTTATCCGAGATATTCAGAAAAAAATCATCAAAAAAGTTATAATTTTCGAACCGACCCCGATTTTGAGGAAAAACGTGATGTAACCCCTTGCCATTTTGTTGATTTGGGTGAAAATTTAGATTTTCATTTTTTTGATGCCAATCGAAAGTACTGATCCTTACGAGTCCAAAATGGTATAAAATTCCAGAATCGGTCATTATTTGGCTAAGATATTGCAAAAAATCATCAAAATATGGGTTTCTTAACAAACTAATCGTTTTTTGGTCCACAGCTTTTGTTAACCCATCGATTTAAATGTTTGAATGCAGATTAATAGTAGGGATCCCAACGAATTCAAAAAGGTATAACATTTCAAAATCTGACATCGTTTACCCGAGATATTCAGAAAAAATCATCAAAAAAGTTATGATTTTCGAACCGACCCCGATTTTGAGGAAAAACGTGATGTAACCCCTTGCCATTTTGTTGATTTGGGTGAAAATTTAGATGTTCATTTTTTTGATGCCAATCGAAAGTACTGATCCTTACGAGTGCAAAATGGTATAAAATTCCAGAATCGGTCATTATTTGGCTAAGATATTGCAAAAAATCATCAAAATATGGGTTTCTTAACAAACTAATCGTTTTTTGGTCCACAGCTTTTGTTAACCCATCGATTTTTTTAAATGTTTGAATGCAGATTGATAGTAGGGATCCCAACGAATTCAAAAAGGTATAACATTTCAAAATCTGACATCGTTTACCCGAGATATTCAGAAAAAATCATCAAAAAAGTTATGATTTTCGAACCGACCCCGATTTTGAGGAAAAACGTGATGTAACCCCTTGCCATTTTGTTGATTTGGGTGAAAATTTAGATGTTCATTTTTTTGATGCCAATCGAAAGTACTGATCCTTACGAGTGCAAAATGGTATAAAATTCCAGAATCGGTCATTATTTGGCTAAGATATTGCAAAAAATCATCAAAATATGGGTTTCTTAACAAACTAATCGTTTTTTGGTCCACAGCTTTTGTTAACCCATCGATTTTTTAAATGTTTGAATGCAGATTAATAGTAGGGATCCCAACGAATTCAAAAAGGTAAAACATTTCAAAATCTGACATCGTTTACCCGAGATATTCAGAAAAATCATCAAAAAAGTTATGATTTTCGAACCGACCCCGATTTTGAGGAAAAACGTGATGTAACCCCTTGCCATTTTGTTGATTTGGGTGAAAATTTAGATGTTCATTTTTTTGATGCCAATCGAAAGTACGGATCCTTACGAGTGCAAAATGGTATAAAATTCCAGAATCGGTCATTATTTGGCTAAGATATTGCAAAAAATCATCAAAATATGGGTTTCTTAACAAACTAATCGTTTTTTGGTCCACAGCTTTTGTTAACCCATCGATTTTTTAAATGTTTGAATGCAGATTGATATTAGGGATCCCAACGAATTCAAAAAGGTATAACATTTCAAAATCTGACATCGTTTACCCGAGATATTCAGGAAAATTCATCAAAAAAGTTTTGATTTTCGAACCGACCCCGATTTTGAGGAAAAACGTGATGTAACCCCTTGCCATTTTGTTGATTTAGGTGAAAATTTAGATTTTCATTTTTTTGATGCCAATCGAAAGTACTGATCCTTACGAGTCCAAAATGGTATAAAATTCCAGAATCGGTCATTATTTGGCTAAGATATTGCAAAAAATCATCAAAATATGGGTTTCTTAACAAACTAATCGTTTTTTGGTCCACAGCTTTTGTTAACCCATCGATTTTTTAAATGTTTGAATGCAGATTGATAGTAGGGATCCCAACGAATTCAAAAAGGTATAACATTTCAAAATCTGACATCGTTTACCCGAGATATTCAGGAAAAATCATCAAAAAAGTTATGATTTTCGAACCGACCCCGATTTTGAGGAAAAACGTGATGTAACCCCTTGCCATTTTGTTGATTTGGGTGAAAATTTAGATTTTCATTTTTTTGATGCCAATCGAAAGTACTGATCCTTACGAGTCCAAAATGGTATAAAATTCCAGAATCGAACATTATTTGGCTGAGATATTGCAAAAAATCATCAAAATATGGGTTTCTTAACAACCTAATCGTTTTTTGGTCCACAGCTTTTGTTAACCCATCGATTTTTTAAATGTTTGAATGCAGATTGATAGTAGGGATCCCAACGAATTCAAAAAGGTATAACATTTCAAAATCTGACATCGTTTACCCGAGATATTCAGAAAAAATCATCAAAAAAGTTTTGATTTTCGAACCGACCCCGATTTTGAGGAAAAACGTGATGTAACCCCTTGCCATTTTGTTGATTTGGGTGAAAATTTAGATTTTCATTTTTTTGATGCCAATCGAAAGTACTGATCCTTACGAGTCCAAAATGGTATAAAATTCCAGAATCGGTCATTATTTGGCTAAGATATTGCAAAAAATCATCAAAATATGGGTTTCTTAACAAACTAATCGTTTTTTGGTCCACAGCTTTTGTTAACCCATCGATTTTTTAAATGTTTGAATGCAGATTGATAGTAGGGATCCCAACGAATTCAAAAAGGTATAACATTTCAAAATCTGACATCGTTTACCCGAGATATTCAGAAAAATCATCAAAAAAGTTATGATTTTCGAACCGACCCCGATTTTGAGGAAAAACGTGATGTAACCCCTTGCCATTTTGTTGATTTGGGTGAAAATTTAGATGTTCATTTTTTTGATGCCAATCGAAAGTACTGATCCTTACGAGTGCAAAATGGTATAAAATTCCAGAATCGGTCATTATTTGGCTAAGATATTGCAAAAAATCATCAAAATATGGGTTTCTTAACAAACTAATCGTTTTTTGGTCCACAGCTTTTGTTAACCCATCGATTTTTTAAATGTTTGAATGCAGATTGATAGTAGGGATCCCAACGAATTCAAAAAGTGTATAACATTTCAAAAATCGAACCGACCCCGGAATTTTGAGGAAAAACGTGATGTAACCCCTTGCCATTTTGTTGATTTGGGTGAAAATTTAGATGTTCATTTTTTTGAAGCCAATCGAAAGTACTGATCCTTACGAGTGCAAAATGGTATAAAATTCCAGAATCGGTCATTATTTGGCTAAGATATTGCAAAAAATCATCAAAATATGGGTTTCTTAACAAACTAATCGTTTTTTGGTCCACAGCTTTTGTTAACCCATCGATTTTTTAAATGTTTGAATGCAGATTGATAGTAGGGATCCCAACGAATTCAAAAAAGGTATAACATTTCAAAATCTGACATCGTTTACCCGAGATATTCAGAAAAAATCATCAAAAAAGTTATGATTTTCGAACCGACCCCGATTTTGAGGAAAAACGTGATGTAACCCCTTGCCATTTTGTTGATTTGGGTGAAAATTTAGATTTTCATTTTTTTGATGCCAATCGAAAGTACTGATCCTTACGAGTCCAAAATGGTATAAAATTCCAGAATCGGTCATTATTTGGCTAAGATATTGCAAAAAATCATCAAAATATGGGTTTCTTAACAAACTAATCGTTTTTTGGTCCACAGCTTTTGTTAACCCATCGATTTTTTAAATGTTTGAATGCAGATTAATAGTAGGGATCCCAACGAATTCAAAAAGGTATAACATTTCAAAATCTGACATCGTTTACCCGAGATATTCAGAAAAAATCATCAAAAAAGTTATGATTTTCGAACCGACCCCGATTTTGAGGAAAAACGTGATGTAACCCCTTGCCATTTTGTTGATTTGGGTGAAAATTTAGATGTTCATTTTTTTGATGCCAATCGAAAGTACTGATCCTTACGAGTGCAAAATGGTATAAAATTCCAGAATCGGTCATTATTTGGCTAAGATATTGCAAAAAATCATCAAAATATGGGTTTTCTTAACAAACTAATCGTTTTTTGGTCCACAGCTTTTGTTAACCCATCGATTTTTTAAATGTTTGAATGCAGATTGATAGTAGGGATCCCAACGAATTCAAAAAGGTATAACATTTCAAAATCTGACATCGTTTACCCGAGATATTCAGAAAAAATCATCAAAAAAGTTATGATTTTCGAACCGACCCCGATTTTGAGGAAAAACGTGATGTAACCCCTTGCCATTTTGTTGATTTGGGTGAAAATTTAGATGTTCATTTTTTTGATGCCAATCGAAAGTACTGATCCTTACGAGTGCAAAATGGTATAAAATTCCAGAATCGGTCATTATTTGGCTAAGATATTGCAAAAAATCATCAAAATATGGGTTTCTTAACAAACTAATCGTTTTTTGGTCCACAGCTTTTGTTAACCCATCGATTTTTTAAATGTTTGAATGCAGATTGATAGTAGGGATCCCAACGAATTCAAAAAGGTATAACATTTCAAAATCTGACATCGTTTACCCGAGATATTCAGGAAAAATCATCAAAAAAGTTTTGATTTTCGAACCGACCCCGATTTTGAGGAAAAACGTGATGTAACCCCTTGCCATTTTGTTGATTTGGGTGAAAATTTAGATTTTCATTTTTTTGATGCCAATCGAAAGTACTGATCCTTACGAGTCCAAAATGGTATAAAATTCCAGAATCGGTCATTATTTGGCTAAGATATTGCAAAAAATCATCAAAATATGGGTTTCTTAACAAACTAATCGTTTTTTGGTCCACAGCTTTTGTTAACCCATCGATTTTTTAAATGTTTGAATGCAGATTGATAGTAGGGATCCCAACGAATTCAAAAAGGTATAACATTTCAAAATCTGACATCGTTTACCCGAGATATTCAGGAAAAATCATCAAAAAAGTTTTGATTTTCGAACCGACCCCGATTTTTGAGGAAAAACGTGATGTAACCCCTTGCCATTTTGTTGATTTGGGTGAAAATTTAGATTTTCATTTTTTTGATGCCAATCGAAAGTACTGATCCTTACGAGTCCAAAATGGTATAAAATTCCAGAATCGGTCATTATTTGGCTAAGATATTGCAAAAAATCATCAAAATATGGGTTTCTTAACAAACTAATCGTTTTTTGGTCCACAGCTTTTGTTAACCCATCGATTTTTTAAATGTTTGAATGCAGATTGATAGTAGGGATCCCAACGAATTTAAAAAGGTATAACATTTTCAAAATCTGACATCGTTTACCCGAGATATTCAGGAAAAATCATCAAAAAAGTTATGATTTTCGAACCGACCCCGATTTTGAGGAAAAACGTGATGTAACCCCTTGCCATTTTGTTGATTTGGGTGAAAATTTAGATTTTCATTTTTTTGATGCCAATCGAAAGTACTGATCCTTACGAGTCCAAAATGGTATAAAATTCCAGAATCGGTCATTATTTGGCTAAGATATTGCAAAAAATCATCAAAATATGGGTTTCTTAACAAACTAATCGTTTTTTGGTCCACAGCTTTTGTTAACCCATCGATTTTTTAAATGTTTGAATGCAGATTGATAGTAGGGATCCCAACGAATTCAAAAAGGTATAACATTTCAAAATCTGACATCGTTTACCCGAGATATTCAGAAAAAATCATCAAAAAAGTTATGATTTTCGAACCGACCCCGATTTTGAGGAAAAACGTGATGTAACCCCTTGCCATTTTGTTGATTTGGGTGAAAATTTAGATTTTCATTTTTTTGATGCCAATCGAAAGTACTGATCCTTACGAGTCCAAAATGGTATAAAATTCCAGAATCGGTCATTATTTGGCTAAGATATTGCAAAAAATCATCAAAATATGGGTTTCTTAACAAACTAATCGTTTTTTGGTCCACAGCTTTTGTTAACCCATCGATTTTTTAAATGTTTGAATGCAGATTGATAGTAGGGATCCCAACGAATTCAAAAAGGTATAACATTTCAAAATCTGACATCGTTTACCCGAGATATTCAGAAAAATCATCAAAAAAGTTATGATTTTCGAACCGACCCCGATTTTGAGGAAAAACGTGATGTAACCCCTTGCCATTTTGTTGATTTGGGTGAAAATTTAGATGTTCATTTTTTTGATGCCAATCGAAAGTACTGATCCTTACGAGTGCAAAATGGTATAAAATTCCAGAATCGGTCATTATTTGGCTAAGATATTGCAAAAAATCATCAAAATATGGGTTTCTTAACAAACTAATCGTTTTTTGGTCCACAGCTTTTGTTAACCCATCGATTTTTTAAATGTTTGAATGCAGATTGATAGTAGGGATCCCAACGAATTCAAAAAGGTATAACATTTCAAAATCTGACATCGTTTACCCGAGATATTCAGGAAAAATCATCAAAAAAGTTTTGATTTTCGAACCGACCCCGATTTTGAGGAAAAACGTGATGTAACCCCTTGCCATTTTGTTGATTTGGGTGAAAATTTAGATGTTCATTTTTTTGATGCCAATCGAAAGTACTGATCCTTACGAGTCCAAAATGGTATAAAATTCCAGAATCGGTCATTATTTGGCTAAGATATTGCAAAAAATCATCAAAATATGGGTTTCTTAACAAACTAATCGTTTTTTGGTCCACAGCTTTTGTTAACCCATCGATTTTTTTAAATGTTTGAATGCAGATTAATAGTAGGGATCCCAACGAATTCAAAAAGGTAAAACATTTCAAAATCTGACATCGTTTACCCGAGATATTCAGAAAAAATCATCAAAAAGTTATGATTTTCGAACCGACCCCGATTTTGAGGAAAAACGTGAGTAACCCCTTGCCATTTTGTTGATTTGGGTGAAAATTTAGATGTTCATTTTTTTGATGCCAATCGAAAGTACGGATCCTTACGAGTGCAAAATGGTATAAAAATTCCAGAATCGGTCATTATTTGGCTAAGATATTGCAAAAAATCATCAAAATATGGGTTTCTTAACAAACTAATCGTTTTTTGGTCCACAGCTTTTGTTAACCCATCGATTTTTTAAATGTTTGAATGCAGATTGATAGTAGGGATCCCAACGAATTCAAAAAGGTATAACATTTCAAAATCTGACATCGTTTACCCGAGATATTCAGGAAAATTCATCAAAAAAGTTTTGATTTTCGAACCGACCCCGATTTTGAGGAAAAACGTGATGTAACCCCTTGCCATTTTGTTGATTTGGGTGAAAATTTAGATTTTCATTTTTTTGATGCCAATCGAAAGTACTGATCCTTACGAGTCCAAAATGGTATAAAATTCCAGAATCGGTCATTATTTGGCTAAGATATTGCAAAAAATCATCAAAATATGGGTTTCTTAACAAACTAATCGTTTTTTGGTCCACAGCTTTTGTTAACCCATCGATTTTTTAAATGTTTGAATGCAGATTTATAGTAGGGATCCCAACGAATTCAAAAAGGTAAAACATTTCAAAATCTGACATCGTTTACCCGAGATATTCAGAAAAAATCATCAAAAAAGTTACGATTTTCGAACCGACCCCGATTTTGAGGAAAAACGTGATGTAACCCCTTGCCATTTTGTTGATTTAGGTGAAAATTTAGATTTTCGATTTTTTTGATGCCAATCGAAAGTACTGATCCTTACGAGTCCAAAATGGTATAAAATTCCAGAATCGGTCATTATTTGGCTAAGATATTGCAAAAAATCATCAAAATATGGGTTTCTTAACAAACTAATCGTTTTTTGGTCCACAGCTTTTGTTAACCCATCGATTTTTTAAATGTTTGAATGCAGATTGATAGTAGGGATCCCAACGAATTCAAAAAGGTATAACATTTCAAAATCTGACATCGTTTACCCGAGATATTCAGGAAAAATCATCAAAAAAGTTTTGATTTTCGAACCGACCCCGATTTTGAGGAAAAACGTGATGTAACCCCTTGCCATTTTGTTGATTTGGGTGAAAATTTAGATTTTCATTTTTTTGATGCCAATCGAAAGTACTGATCCTTACGAGTCCAAAATGGTATAAAATTCCAGAATCGGTCATTATTTGGCTAAGATATTGCAAAAAATCATCAAAATATGGGTTTCTTAACAAACTAATCGTTTTTTGGTCCACAGCTTTTGTTAACCCATCGATTTTTTAAATGTTTGAATGCAGATTGATAGTAGGGATCCCAACGAATTCAAAAAGGTATAACATTTCAAAATCTGACATCGTTTACCCGAGATATTCAGGAAAAATCATCAAAAAAGTTTTGATTTTCGAACCGACCCCGATTTTGAGGAAAAACGTGATGTAACCCTTGCCATTTTGTTGATTTGGGTGAAAATTTAGATTTTCATTTTTTTGATGCCAATCGAAAAGTACTGATCCTTACGAGTCCAAAATGGTATAAAATTCCAGAATCGGTCATTATTTGGCTAAGATATTGCAAAAAATCATCAAAATATGGGTTTCTTAACAAACTAATCGTTTTTTGGTCCACAGCTTTTGTTAACCCATCGATTTTTTAAATGTTTGAATGCAGATTGATAGTAGGGATCCCAACGAATTCAAAAAGGTATAACATTTCAAAATCTGACATCGTTTACCCGAGATATTCAGAAAAAATCATCAAAAAAGTTTTGATTTTCGAACCGACCCCGATTTTGAGGAAAAACGTGATGTAACCCCTTGCCATTTTGTTGATTTGGGTGAAAATTTAGATTTTCATTTTTTTGATGCCAATCGAAAGTACTGATCCTTACGAGTCCAAAATGGTATAAAATTCCAGAATCGGTCATTATTTGGCTAAGATATTGCAAAAAATCATCAAAATATGGGTTTCTTAACAAACTAATCGTTTTTTGGTCCACAGCTTTTGTTAACCCATCGATTTTTTAAATGTTTGAATGCAGATTGATAGTAGGGATCCCAACGAATTCAAAAAGGTATAACATTTCAAAATCTGACATCGTTTACCCGAGATATTCAGAAAAAATCATCAAAAAAGTTATGATTTTCGAACCGACCCCGATTTTGAGGAAAAACGTGATGTAACCCCTTGCCATTTTGTTGATTTGGGTGAAAATTTAGATTTTCATTTTTTTGATGCCAATCGAAAGTACTGATCCTTACGAGTCCAAAATGGTATAAAATTCCAGAATCGGTCATTATTTGGCTAAGATATTGCAAAAAATCATCAAAATATGGGTTTCTTAACAAACTAATCGTTTTTTGGTCCACAGCTTTTGTTAACCCATCGATTTTTTAAATGTTTGAATGCAGATTGATAGTAGGGATCCCAACGAATTCAAAAAGGTATAACATTTCAAAATCTGACATCGTTTACCCGAGATATTCAGAAAAAATCATCAAAAAAGTTATGATTTTCGAACCGACCCCGATTTTGAGGAAAAACGTGATGTAACCCCTTGCCATTTTGTTGATTTGGGTGAAAATTTAGATGTTCATTTTTTTGATGCCAATCGAAAGTACTGATCCTTACGAGTGCAAAATGGTATAAAATTCCAGAATCGGTCATTATTTGGCTAAGATATTGCAAAAAATCATCAAAATATGGGTTTCTTAACAAACTAATCGTTTTTTGGTCCACAGCTTTTGTTAACCCATCGATTTTTTAAATGTTTGAATGCAGATTGATAGTAGGGATCCCAACGAATTCAAAAAGGTATAACATTTCAAAATCTGACATCGTTTACCCGAGATATTCAGGAAAAATCATCAAAAAAGTTTTGATTTTCGAACCGACCCCGATTTTGAGGAAAAACGTGATGTAACCCCTTGCCATTTTGTTGATTTGGGTGAAAATTTAGATTTTCATTTTTTTGATGCCAATCGAAAGTACTGATCCTTACGAGTCCAAAATGGTATAAAATTCCAGAATCGGTCATTATTTGGCTAAGATATTGCAAAAAAAATCATCAAAATATGGGTTTCTTAACAAACTAATCGTTTTTTGGTCCACAGCTTTTGTTAACCCATCGATTTTTTAAATGTTTGAATGCAGATTAATAGTAGGGATCCCAACGAATTCAAAAAGGTAAAACATTTCAAAATCTGACATCGTTTACCCGAGATATTCAGAAAAAATCATCAAAAAAGTTATGATTTTCGAACCGACCCCGATTTTGAGGAAAAACGTGATGTAACCCCTTGCCATTTTGTTGATTTGGGTGAAAATTTAGATGTTCATTTTTTTGATGCCAATCGAAAGTACGGATCCTTACGAGTGCAAAATGGTATAAAATTCCAGAATCGGTCATTATTTGGCTAAGATATTGCAAAAAATCATCAAAATATGGGTTTCTTAACAAACTAATCGTTTTTTGGTCCACAGCTTTTGTTAACCCATCGATTTTTTAAATGTTTGAATGCAGATTGATAGTAGGGATCCCAACGAATTCAAAAAGGTATAACATTTCAAAATCTGACATCGTTTACCCGAGATATTCAGGAAAATTCATCAAAAAAGTTTTGATTTTCGAACCGACCCCGATTTTGAGGAAAAACGTGATGTAACCCCTTGCCATTTTGTTGATTTAGGTGAAAATTTAGATTTTCATTTTTTTGATGCCAATCGAAAGTACTGATCCTTACGAGTCCAAAATGGTATAAAATTCCAGAATCGGTCATTATTTGGCTAAGATATTGCAAAAAATCATCAAAATATGGGTTTCTTAACAAACTAATCGTTTTTTGGTCCACAGCTTTTGTTAACCCATCGATTTTTTAAATGTTTGAATGCAGATTGATAGTAGGGATCCCAACGAATTCAAAAAGGTATAACATTTCAAAATCTGACATCGTTTACCCGAGATATTCAGAAAAAATCATCAAAAAAGTTTTGATTTTCGAACCGACCCCGATTTTGAGGAAAAACGTGATGTAACCCCTTGCCATTTTGTTGATTTGGGTGAAAATTTAGATTTTCATTTTTTTGATGCCAATCGAAAGTACTGATCCTTACGAGTCCAAAATGGTATAAAATTCCAGAATCGGTCATTATTTGGCTAAGATATTGCAAAAAATCATCAAAATATGGGTTTCTTAACAAACTAATCGTTTTTTGGTCCACAGCTTTTGTTAACCCATCGATTTTTTAAATGTTTGAATGCAGATTGATAGTAGGGATCCCAACGAATTCAAAAAGGTATAACATTTCAAAATCTGACATCGTTTACCCGAGATATTCAGAAAAATCATCAAAAAAGTTTTGATTTTCGAACCGACCCCGATTTTGAGGAAAAACGTGATGTAACCCCTTGCCATTTTGTTGATTTGGGTGAAAATTTAGATTTTCATTTTTTTGATGCCAATCGAAAGTACTGATCCTTACGAGTCCAAAATGGTATAAAATTCCAGAATCGGTCATTATTTGGCTAAGATATTGCAAAAAATCATCAAAATATGGGTTTCTTAACAAACTAATCGTTTTTTGGTCCACAGCTTTTGTTAACCCATCGATTTTTTAAATGTTTGAATGCAGATTGATAGTAGGGATCCCAACGAATTCAAAAAGGTATAACATTTCAAAATCTGACATCGTTTACCCGAGATATTCAGAAAAAATCATCAAAAAAGTTATGATTTTCGAACCGACCCCGATTTTGAGGAAAAACGTGATGTAACCCCTTGCCATTTTGTTGATTTGGGTGAAAATTTAGATTTTCATTTTTTTGATGCCAATCGAAAGTACTGATCCTTACGAGTCCAAAATGGTATAAAATTCCAGAATCGGTCATTATTTGGCTAAGATATTGCAAAAAATCATCAAAATATGGGTTTCTTAACAAACTAATCGTTTTTTGGTCCACAGCTTTTGTTAACCCATCGATTTTTTAAATGTTTGAATGCAGATTGATAGTAGGGATCCCAACGAATTCAAAAAGGTATAACATTTCAAAATCTGACATCGTTTACCCGAGATATTCAGAAAAAATCATCAAAAAAGTTATGATTTTCGAACCGACCCCGATTTTGAGGAAAAACGTGATGTAACCCCTTGCCATTTTGTTGATTTGGGTGAAAATTTAGATGTTAATTTTTTTGATGCCAATCGAAAGTACTGATCCTTACGAGTGCAAAATGGTATAAAATTCCAGAATCGGTCATTATTTGGCTAAGATATTGCAAAAAATCATCAAAATATGGGTTTCTTAACAAACTAATCGTTTTTTGGTCCACAGCTTTTGTTAACCCATCGATTTTTTAAATGTTTGAATGCAGATTGATAGTAGGGATCCCAACGAATTCAAAAAGGTATAACATTTCAAAATCTGACATCGTTTACCCGAGATATTCAGGAAAAATCATCAAAAAAGTTTTGATTTTCGAACCGACCCCGATTTTGAGGAAAAACGTGATGTAACCCCTTGCCATTTTGTTGATTTGGGTGAAAATTTAGATTTTCATTTTTTGATGCCAATCGAAAGTACTGATCCTTACGAGTCCAAAATGGTATAAAATTCCAGAATCGGTCATTATTTGGCTAAGATATTGCAAAAAATCATCAAAATATGGGTTTCTTAACAAACTAATCGTTTTTTGGTCCACAGCTTTTGTTAACCCATCGATTTTTTAAATGTTTGAATGCAGATTAATAGTAGGGATCCCAACGAATTCAAAAAGGTAAAACATTTCAAAATCTGACATCGTTTACCCGAGATATTCAGAAAAAATCATCAAAAAAGTTATGATTTTCGAACCGACCCCGATTTTGAGGAAAAACGTGATGTAACCCCTTGCCATTTTGTTGATTTGGGTGAAAATTTAGATGTTCATTTTTTTGATGCCAATCGAAAGTACGGATCCTTACGAGTGCAAAATGGTATAAAATTCCAGAATCGGTCATTATTTGGCTAAGATATTGCAAAAAATCATCAAAATATGGGTTTCTTAACAAACTAATCGTTTTTTGGTCCACAGCTTTTTGTTAACCCATCGATTTTTTAAATGTTTGAATGCAGATTGATAGTAGGGATCCCAACGAATTCAAAAAGGTATAACATTTCAAAATCTGACATCGTTTACCCGAGATATTCAGGAAAATTCATCAAAAAAGTTTTGATTTTCGAACCGACCCCGATTTTGAGGAAAAACGTGATGTAACCCCTTGCCATTTTGTTGATTTAGGTGAAAATTTAGATTTTCATTTTTTTGATGCCAATCGAAAGTACTGATCCTTACGAGTCCAAAATGGTATAAAATTCCAGAATCGGTCATTATTTGGCTAAGATATTGCAAAAAATCATCAAAATATGGGTTTCTTAACAAACTAATCGTTTTTTGGTCCACAGCTTTTGTTAACCCATCGATTTTTTAAATGTTTGAATGCAGATTGATAGTAGGGATCCCAACGAATTCAAAAAGGTATAACATTTCAAAATCTGACATCGTTTACCCGAGATATTCAGAAAAAATCATCAAAAAAGTTTTGATTTTCGAACCGACCCCGATTTTGAGGAAAAACGTGATGTAACCCCTTGCCATTTTGTTGATTTGGGTGAAAATTTAGATTTTCATTTTTTTTGATGCCAATCGAAAGTACTGATCCTTACGAGTCCAAAATGGTATAAAATTCCAGAATCGGTCATTATTTGGCTAAGATATTGCAAAAAATCATCAAAATATGGGTTTCTTAACAAACTAATCGTTTTTTGGTCCACAGCTTTTGTTAACCCATCGATTTTTTAAATGTTTGAATGCAGATTGATAGTAGGGATCCCAACGAATTCAAAAAGGTATAACATTTCAAAATCTGACATCGTTTACCCGAGATATTCAGGAAAAATCATCAAAAAAGTTTTGATTTTCGAACCGACCCCGATTTTGAGGAAAAACGTGATGTAACCCCTTGCCATTTTGTTGATTTGGGTGAAAATTTAGATTTTCATTTTTTTGATGCCAATCGAAAGTACTGATCCTTACGAGTCCAAAATGGTATAAAATTCCAGAATCGGTCATTATTTGGCTAAGATATTGCAAAAAATCATCAAAATATGGGTTTCTTAACAAACTAATCGTTTTTGGTCCACAGCTTTTGTTAACCCATCGATTTTTTAAATGTTTGAATGCAGATTGATAGTAGGGATCCCAACGAATTCAAAAAGGTATAACATTTCAAAATCTGACATCGTTTACCCGAGATATTCAGGAAAAATCATCAAAAAAGTTATGATTTTCGAACCGACCCCGATTTTGAGGAAAAACGTGATGTAACCCCTTGCCATTTTGTTGATTTGGGTGAAAATTTAGATTTTCATTTTTTTGATGCCAATCGAAAGTACTGATCCTTACGAGTCCAAAATGGTATAAAATTCCAGAATCGGTCATTATTTGGCTAAGATATTGCAAAAAATCATCAAAATATGGGTTTCTTAACAAACTAATCGTTTTTTGGTCCACAGCTTTTGTTAACCCATCGATTTTTTAAATGTTTGAATGCAGATTGATAGTAGGGATCCCAACGAATTCAAAAAGGTATAACATTTCAAAATCTGACATCGTTTACCCGAGATATTCAGGAAAAATCATCAAAAAAGTTATGATTTTCGAACCGACCCCGATTTTTGAGGAAAAACGTGATGTAACCCCTTGCCATTTTGTTGATTTGGGTGAAAATTTAGATTTTCATTTTTTTGATGCCAATCGAAAGTACTGATCCTTACGAGTCCAAAATGGTATAAAATTCCAGAATCGGTCATTATTTGGCTAAGATATTGCAAAAAATCATCAAAATATGGGTTTCTTAACAAACTAATCGTTTTTTGGTCCACAGCTTTTGTTAACCCATCGATTTTTTAAATGTTTGAATGCAAATTGATAGTAGGGATCCCAACGAATTCAAAAAAGGTATAACATTTCAAAATCTGACATCGTTTACCCGAGATATTCAGAAAAAATCATCAAAAAAGTTATGATTTTCGAACCGACCCCGATTTTGAGGAAAAACGTGATGTAACCCCTTGCCATTTTGTTGATTTGGGTGAAAATTTAGATTTTCATTTTTTTGATGCCAATCGAAAGTACTGATCCTTACGAGTCCAAAATGGTATAAAATTCCAGAATCGGTCATTATTTGGCTAAGATATTGCAAAAAATCATCAAAATATGGGTTTCTTAACAAACTAATCGTTTTTTGGTCCACAGCTTTTGTTAACCCATCGATTTTTTAAATGTTTGAATGCAGATTGATAGTAGGGATCCCAACGAATTCAAAAAGGTATAACATTTCAAAATCTGACATCGTTTACCCGAGATATTCAGAAAAAATCATCAAAAAAGTTATGATTTTCGAACCGACCCCGATTTTGAGGAAAAACGTGATGTAACCCCTTGCCATTTTGTTGATTTGGGTGAAAATTTAGATTTTCATTTTTTTGATGCCAATCGAAAGTACTGATCCTTACGAGTCCAAAATGGTATAAAATTCCAGAATCGGTCATTATTTGGCTAAGATATTGCAAAAAATCATCAAAAATATGGGTTTCTTAACAAACTAATCGTTTTTTGGACCACAGCTTTTGTTAACCCATCGATTTTTTAAATGTTTGAATGCAGATTGATAGTAGGGATCCCAACGAATTCAAAAAGGTATAACATTTCAAAATCTGACATCGTTTACCCGAGATATTCAGAAAAAATCATCAAAAAAGTTATGATTTTCGAACCGACCCCGATTTTGAGGAAAAACGTGATGTAACCCCTTGCCATTTTGTTGATTTGGGTGAAAATTTAGATGTTCATTTTTTTGATGCCAATCGAAAGTACTGATCCTTACGAGTGCAAAATGGTATAAAATTCCAGAATCGGTCATTATTTGGCTAAGATATTGCAAAAAATCATCAAAATATGGGTTTCTTAACAAACTAATCGTTTTTTGGTCCACAGCTTTTGTTAACCCATCGATTTTTTAAATGTTTGAATGCAGATTGATAGTAGGGATCCCAACGAATTCAAAAAGGTATAACATTTCAAAATCTGACATCGTTTACCCGAGATATTCAGAAAAAATCATCAAAAAAGTTTTGATTTTCGAACCGACCCCGATTTTGAGGAAAAACGTGATGTAACCCCTTGCCATTTTGTTGATTTGGGTGAAAATTTAGATTTTCATTTTTTTTTGATGCCAATCGAAAGTACTGATCCTTACGAGTCCAAAATGGTATAAAATTCCAGAATCGGTCATTATTTGGCTAAGATATTGCAAAAAATCATCAAAATATGGGTTTCTTAACAAACTAATCGTTTTTTGGTCCACAGCTTTTGTTAACCCATCGATTTTTTAAATGTTTGAATGCAGATTGATAGTAGGGATCCCAACGAATTCAAAAAGGTATAACATTTCAAAATCTGACATCGTTTACCCGAGATATTCAGGAAAAATTATCAAAAAAGTTTTGATTTTCGAACCGACCCCGATTTTGAGGAAAAACGTGATGTAACCCCTTGCCATTTTGTTGATTTGGGTGAAAATTTAGATTTTCATTTTTTTGATGCCAATCGAAAGTACTGATCCTTACGAGTCCAAAATGGTATAAAATTCCAGAATCGGTCATTATTTGGCTAAGATATTGCAAAAAATCATCAAAATATGGGTTTCTTAACAAACTAATCGTTTTTTGGTCCACAGCTTTTGTTAACCCATCGATTTTTTAAATGTTTGAATGCAGATTGATAGTAGGGATCCCAACGAATTCAAAAAGGTATAACATTTCAAAATCTGACATCGTTTACCCGAGATATTCAGGAAAAATCATCAAAAAAGTTATGATTTTCGAACCGACCCCGATTTTGAGGAAAAACGTGATGTAACCCCTTGCCATTTTGTTGATTTGGGTGAAAATTTAGATTTTCATTTTTTTGATGCCAATCGAAAGTACTGATCCTTACGAGTCCAAAATGGTATAAAATTCCAGAATCGGTCATTATTTGGCTAAGATATTGCAAAAAATCATCAAAATATGGGTTTCTTAACAAACTAATCGTTTTTTGGTCCACAGCTTTTGTTAACCCATCGATTTTTTAAATGTTTGAATGCAGATTGATAGTAGGGATCCCAACGAATTCAAAAAGGTATAACATTTCAAAATCTGACATCGTTTACCCGAGATATTCAGGAAAAATCATCAAAAAAGTTATGATTTTCGAACCGACCCCGATTTTGAGGAAAAACGTGATGTAACCCCTTGCCATTTTGTTGATTTGGGTGAAAATTTAGATTTTCATTTTTTTGATGCCAATCGAAAGTACTGATCCTTACGAGTCCAAAATGGTATAAAATTCCAGAATCGGTCATTATTTGGCTAAGATATTGCAAAAAATCATCAAAATATGGGTTTCTTAACAAACTAATCGTTTTTTGGTCCACAGCTTTTGTTAACCCATCGATTTTTTAAATGTTTGAATGCAGATTGATAGTAGGGATCCCAACGAATTCAAAAAGGTATAACATTTCAAAATCTGACATCGTTTACCCGAGATATTCAGAAAAAATCATCAAAAAAGTTATGATTTTCGAACCGACCCCGATTTTGAGGAAAAACGTGATGTAACCCCTTGCCATTTTGTTGATTTGGGTGAAAATTTAGATTTTCATTTTTTTGATGCCAATCGAAAGTACTGATCCTTACGAGTCCAAAATGGTATAAAATTCCAGAATCGGTCATTATTTGGCTAAGATATTGCAAAAAATCATCAAAATATGGGTTTCTTAACAAACTAATCGTTTTTTGGTCCACAGCTTTTGTTAACCCATCGATTTTTTAAATGTTTGAATGCAGATTGATAGTAGGGATCCCAACGAATTCAAAAAGGTATAACATTTCAAAATCTGACATCGTTTACCCGAGATATTCAGGAAAAATCATCAAAAAAAGTTATGATTTTCGAACCGACCCCCGATTTTGAGGAAAAACGTGATGTAACCCCTTGCCATTTTGTTGATTTGGGTGAAAATTTAGATTTTCATTTTTTTGATGCCAATCGAAAGTTACTGATCCTTACGAGTCCAAAATGGTATAAAATTCCAGAATCGGTCATTATTTGGCTAAGATATTGCAAAAAATCATCAAAATATGGGTTTCTTAACAAACTAATCGTTTTTTGGTCCACAGCTTTTGTTAACCCATCGATTTTTTAAATGTTTGAATGCAGATTGATAGTAGGGATCCCAACGAATTCAAAAAGGTATAACATTTCAAAATCTGACATCGTTTACCCGAGATATTCAGAAAAAATCATCAAAAAAGTTATGATTTTCGAACCGACCCCGATTTTGAGGAAAAACGTGATGTAACCCTTGCCATTTTGTTGATTTGGGTGAAAATTTAGATTTTCATTTTTTTGATGCCAATCGAAAGTACTGATCCTTACGAGTCCAAAATGGTATAAAATTCCAGAATCGGTCATTATTTGGCTAAGATATTGCAAAAAATCATCAAAATATGGGTTTCTTAACAAACTAATCGTTTTTTGGTCCACAGCTTTTGTTAACCCATCGATTTTTTAAATGTTTGAATGCAGATTGATAGTAGGGATCCCAACGAATTCAAAAAGGTATAACATTTCAAAATCTGACATCGTTTACCCGAGATATTCAGGAAAAATCATCAAAAAAGTTTTGATTTTCGAACCGACCCCGATTTTGAGGAAAAACGTGATGTAACCCCTTGCCATTTTGTTGATTTGGGTGAAAATTTAGATTTTCATTTTTTTGATGCCAATCGAAAGTACTGATCCTTACGAGTCGAAAATGGTATAAAATTCCAGAATCGGTCATTATTTGGCTAAGATATTGCAAAAAATCATCAAAATATGGGTTTCTTAACAAACTAATCGTTTTTTGGTCCACAGCTTTTGTTAACCCATCGATTTTTTAAATGTTTGAATGCAGATTAATAGTAGGGATCCCAACGAATTCAAAAAGGTAAAACATTTCAAAATCTGACATCGTTTACCCGAGATATTCAGAAAAAATCATCAAAAAAGTTATGATTTTCGAACCGACCCCGATTTTGAGGAAAAACGTGATGTAACCCCTTGCCATTTTGTTGATTTGGGTGAAAATTTAGATGTTCATTTTTTTGATGCCAATCGAAAGTACGGATCCTTACGAGTGCAAAATGGTATAAAATTCCAGAATCGGTCATTATTTGGCTAAGATATTGCAAAAAATCATCAAAATATGGGTTTCTTAACAAACTAATCGTTTTTTGGTCCACAGCTTTTGTTAACCCATCGATTTTTTAAATGTTTGAATGCAGATTGATAGTAGGGATCCCAACGAATTCAAAAAGGTATAACATTTCAAAATCTGACATCGTTTACCCGAGATATTCAGGAAAATTCATCAAAAAAGTTTTGATTTTCGAACCGACCCCGATTTTGAGGAAAAACGTGATGTAACCCCTTGCCATTTTGTTGATTTAGGTGAAAATTTAGATTTTCATTTTTTTGATGCCAATCGAAAGTACTGATCCTTACGAGTCCAAAATGGTATAAAATTCCAGAATCGGTCATTATTTGGCTAAGATATTGCAAAAAATCATCAAAATATGGGTTTCTTAACAAACTAATCGTTTTTTGGTCCACAGCTTTTGTTAACCCATCGATTTTTTAAATGTTTGAATGCAAATTGATAGTAGGGATCCCAACGAATTCAAAAAGGTATAACATTTCAAAATCTGACATCGTTTACCCGAGATATTCAGAAAAAATCATCAAAAAAGTTATGATTTTCGAACCGACCCCGATTTTGAGGAAAAACGTGATGTAACCCCTTGCCATTTTGTTGATTTGGGTGAAAATTTAGATTTTCATTTTTTTGATGCCAATCGAAAGTACTGATCCTTACGAGTCCAAAATGGTATAAAATTCCAGAATCGGTCATTATTTGGCTAAGATATTGCAAAAAATCATCAAAATATGGGTTTCTTAACAAACTAATCGTTTTTTGGTCCACAGCTTTTGTTAACCCATCGATTTTTTAAATGTTTGAATGCAAATTGATAGTAGGGATCCCAACGAATTCAAAAAGGTATAACATTTCAAAATCTGACATCGTTTACCCGAGATATTCAGAAAAAATCATCAAAAAAGTTATGATTTTCGAACCGACCCCGATTTTGAGGAAAAACGTGATGTAACCCCTTGCCATTTTGTTGATTTGGGTGAAAATTTAGATTTTCATTTTTTTGATGCCAATCGAAAGTACTGATCCTTACGAGTGCAAAATGGTATAAAATTCCAGAATCGAACATTATTTGGCTGAGATATTGCAAAAATATACGTGATGTAACCCCTTGCCATTTTGTTGATTTGGGTGAAAATTTAGATTTTCATTTTTTTGATGCCAATCGAAAGTACTGATCCTTACGAGTCCAAAATGGTATAAAATTCCAGAATCGGTCATTATTTGGCTAAGATATTGCAAAAAATCATCAAAATATGGGTTTCTTAACAAACTAATCGTTTTTTGGTCCACAGCTTTTGTTAACCCATCGATTTTTTAAATGTTTGAATGCAAATTGATAGTAGGGATCCCAACGAATTCAAAAAGGTATAACATTTCAAAATCTGACATCGTTTACCCGAGATATTCAGGAAAAATCATCAAAAAAGTTTTGATTTTCGAACCGACCCCGATTTTGAGGAAAAACGTGATGTAACCCCTTGCCATTTTGTTGATTTGGGTGAAAATTTAGATTTTCATTTTTTTTGATGCCAATCGAAAGTACTGATCCTTACGAGTCCAAAATGGTATAAAATTCCAGAATCGGTCATTATTTGGCTAAGATATTGCAAAAAATCATCAAAATATGGGTTTCTTAACAAACTAATCGTTTTTTGGTCCACAGCTTTTGTTAACCCATCGATTTTTTAAATGTTTGAATGCAGATTGATAGTAGGGATCCCAACGAATTCAAAAAGGTATAACATTTCAAAATCTGACATCGTTTACCCGAGATATTCAGGAAAAATCATCAAAAAAGTTTTGATTTTCGAACCGACCCCGATTTTGAGGAAAAACGTGATGTAACCCCTTGCCATTTTGTTGATTTGGGTGAAAATTTAGATTTTCATTTTTTTGATGCCAATCGAAAGTACTGATCCTTACGAGTCCAAAATGGTATAAAATTCCAGAATCGAACATTATTTGGCTGAGATATTGCAAAAAATCATCAAAATATGGGTTTCTTAACAACCTAATCGTTTTTTGGTCCACAGCTTTTGTTAACCCATCGATTTTTTAAATGTTTGAATGCAGATTGATAGTAGGGATCCCAACGAATTCAAAAAGGTATAACATTTCAAAATCTGACATCGTTTACCCGAGATATTCAGAAAAAATTATCAAAAAAGTTTTGATTTTCGAACCGACCCCGATTTTGAGGAAAAACGTGATGTAACCCCTTGCCATTTTGTTGATTTGGGTGAAAATTTAGATTTTCATTTTTTTGATGCCAATCGAAAGTACTGATCCTTACGAGTCCAAAATGGTATAAAATTCCAGAATCGAACATTATTTGGCTGAGATATTGCAAAAAATCATCAAAATATGGGTTTCTTAACAACCTAATCGTTTTTTGGTCCACAGCTTTTGTTAACCCATCGATTTTTTAAATGTTTGAATGCAAATTGATAGTAGGGATACCAACGAATTCAAAAAGGTATAACATTTCAAAATCTGACATCGTTTACCCGAGATATTCAGGAAAAATCATCAAAAAAGTTATGATTTTCGAACCGACCCCGATTTTGAGGAAAAACGTGATGTAACCCCTTGCCATTTTGTTGATTTGGGTGAAAATTTAGATTTTCATTTTTTTGATGCCAATCGAAAGTACTGATCCTTACGAGTCCAAAATGGTATAAAATTCCAGAATCGAACATTATTTGGCTGAGATATTGCAAAAAATCATCAAAATATGGGTTTCTTAACAAACTAATCGTTTTTTGGTCCACAGCTTTTGTTAACCCATCGATTTTTTAAATGTTTGAATGCAGATTGATAGTAGGGATCCCAACGAATTCAAAAAGGTATAACATTTCAAAAATCTGACATCGTTTACCCGAGATATTCAGGAAAAATCATCAAAAAAAGTTTTGATTTTCGAACCGACCCCGATTTTGAGGAAAAACGTGATGTAACCCCTTGCCATTTTGTTGATTTGGGTGAAAATTTAGATTTTCATTTTTTTGATGCCAATCGAAAGTACTGATCCTTACGAGTCCAAAATGGTATAAAATTCCAGAATCGAACATTATTTGGCTGAGATATTGCAAAAAATCATCAAAATATGGGTTTCTTAACAACCTAATCGTTTTTTGGTCCACAGCTTTTGTTAACCCATCGATTTTTTAAATGTTTGAATGCAAATTGATAGTAGGGATCCCAACGAATTCAAAAAGGTATAACATTTCAAAATCTGACATCGTTTACCCGAGATATTCAGGAAAAATCATCAAAAAAGTTATGATTTTCGAACCGACCCCGATTTTGAGGAAAAACGTGATGTAACCCCTTGCCATTTTGTTGATTTGGGTGAAAATTTAGATTTTCATTTTTTTGATGCCAATCGAAAGTACTGATCCTTACGAGTCCAAAATGGTATAAAATTCCAGAATCGAACATTATTTGGCTGAGATATTGCAAAAAATCATCAAAATATGGGTTTCTTAACAACCTAATCGCTTTTGTTAACCCATCGATTTTTTAAATGTTTGAATGCAGATTGATAGTAGGGATCCCAACGAATTCAAAAAGGTATAACATTTCAAAATCTGACATCGTTTACCCGAGATATTCAGAAAAATCATCAAAAAAGTTATGATTTTCGAACCGACCCCGATTTTGAGGAAAAACGTGATGTAACCCCTTGCCATTTTGTTGATTTGGGTGAAAATTTAGATTTTCATTTTTTTGATGCCAATCGAAAGTACTGATCCTTACGAGTCCAAAATGGTATAAAATTCCAGAATCGAACATTATTTGGCTGAGATATTGCAAAAAATCAACATTATTAGGCTGAGATATTGCAAAAAATCATCAAAATATGGGTTTCTTAACAACCTAATCGTTTTTTGGTCCACAGCTTTTGTTAACCCATCGATTTTTTAAATGTTTGAATGCAAATTGATAGTAGGGATCCCAACGAATTCAAAAAGGTATAACATTTCAAAATCTGACATCGTTTACCCGAGATATTCAGGAAAAATCATCAAAAAAGTTATGATTTTCGAACCGACCCCGATTTTGAGGAAAAACGTGATGTAACCCCTTGCCATTTTGTTGATTTGGGTGAAAATTTAGATTTTCATTTTTTTGATGCCAATCGAAAGTACTGATCCTTACGAGTCCAAAATGGTATAAAATTCCAGAATCGAACATTATTTGGCTGAGATATTGCAAAAAATCATCAAAATATGGGTTTCTTAACAACCTAATCGCTTTTGTTAACCCATCGATTTTTTAAATGTTTGAATGCAGATTGATAGTAGGGATCCCAACGAATTCAAAAAGGTATAACATTTCAAAATCTGACATCGTTTACCCGAGATATTCAGAAAAAATCATCAAAAAAGTTATGATTTTCGAACCGACCCCGATTTTTGAGGAAAAACGTGATGTAACCCCTTGCCATTTTGTTGATTTGGGTGAAAATTTAGATTTTCATTTTTTTGATGCCAATCGAAAGTACTGATCCTTACGAGTCCAAAATGGTATAAAATTCCAGAATCGAACATTATTTGGCTGAGATATTGCAAAAAATCATCAAAATATGGGTTTCTTAACAACCTAATCGCTTTTGTTAACCCATCGATTTTTTAAATGTTTGAATGCAGATTGATAGTAGGGATCCCAACGAATTCAAAAAGGTATAACATTTCAAAATCTGACATCGTTTACCCGAGATATTCAGAAAAAATCATCAAAAAAGTTATGATTTTCGAACCGACCCCGATTTTGAGGAAAAACGTGATGTAACCCCTTGCCATTTTGTTGATTTGGGTGAAAATTTAGATTTTCATTTTTTTGATGCCAATCGAAAGTACTGATCCTTACGAGTCCAAAATGGTATAAAATTCCAGAATCGAACATTATTTGGCTGAGATATTGCAAAAAATCAACATTATTAGGCTGAGATATTGCAAAAAATCATCAAAATATGGGTTTCTTAACAACCTAATCGTTTTTTGGTCCACAGCTTTTGTTAACCCATCGATTTTTTAAATGTTTGAATGCAAATTGATAGTAGGGATCCCAACGAATTCAAAAAGGTATAACATTTCAAAATCTGACATCGTTTACCCGAGATATTCAGGAAAAATCATCAAAAAAGTTTTGATTTTCGAACCGACCCCGATTTTGAGGAAAAACGTGATGTAACCCCTTGCCATTTTGTTGATTTGGGTGAAAATTTAGATTTTCATTTTTTTGATGCCAATCGAAAGTACTGATCCTTACGAGTCCAAAATGGTATAAAATTCCAGAATCGAACATTATTTGGCTGAGATATTGCAAAAAATCATCAAAATATGGGTTTCTTAACAACCTAATCGTTTTTTGGTCCACAGCTTTTGTTAACCCATCGATTTTTTAAATGTTTGAATGCAGATTGATAGTAGGGATCCCAACGAATTCAAAAAGGTATAACATTTCAAAATCTGACATCGTTTACCCGAGATATTCAGAAAAAATCATCAAAAAAGTTTTGATTTTCGAACCGACCCCGATTTTGAGGAAAAACGTGATGTAACCCCTTGCCATTTTGTTGATTTGGGTGAAAATTTAGATTTTCATTTTTTTGATGCCAATCGAAAGTACTGATCCTTACGAGTCCAAAATGGTATAAAATTCCAGAATCGGTCATTATTTGGCTAAGATATTGCAAAAAATCATCAAAATATGGGTTTCTTAACAAACTAATCGTTTTTTGGTCCACAGCTTTTGTTAACCCATCGATTTTTTAAATGTTTGAATGCAAATTGATAGTAGGGATCCCAACGAATTCAAAAAGGTATAACATTTCAAAATCTGACATCGTTTACCCGAGATATTCAGAAAAAATCATCAAAAAAGTTATGATTTTCGAACCGACCCCGATTTTGAGGAAAAACGTGATGTAACCCCTTGCCATTTTGTTGATTTGGGTGAAAATTTAGATGTTCATTTTTTTGATGCCAATCGAAAGTACTGATCCTTACGAGTGCAAAATGGTATAAAATTCCAGAATCGGTCATTATTTGGCTAAGATATTGCAAAAAATCATCAAAATATGGGTTTCTTAACAAACTAATCGTTTTTTGGTCCACAGCTTTTGTTAACCCATCGATTTTTTAAATGTTTGAATGCAGATTGATAGTAGGGATCCCAACGAATTCAAAAAGGTATAACATTTCAAAATCTGACATCGTTTACCCGAGATATTCAGGAAAAATCATCAAAAAAGTTTTGATTTTCGAACCGACCCCGATTTTGAGGAAAAACGTGATGTAACCCCTTGCCATTTTGTTGATTTGGGTGAAAATTTAGATTTTCATTTTTTGATGCCAATCGAAAGTACTGATCCTTACGAGTCCAAAATGGTATAAAATTCCAGAATCGAACATTATTTGGCTGAGATATTGCAAAAAATCATCAAAATATGGGTTTCTTAACAACCTAATCGTTTTTTGGTCCACAGCTTTTGTTAACCCATCGATTTTTTAAATGTTTGAATGCAAATTGATAGTAGGGATCCCAACGAATTCAAAAAGGTATAACATTTCAAAATCTGACATCGTTTACCCGAGATATTCAGGAAAAATCATCAAAAAAGTTTTGATTTTCGAACCGACCCCGATTTTGAGGAAAAACGTGATGTAACCCCTTGCCATTTTGTTGATTTGGGTGAAAATTTAGATGTTCATTTTTTTGATGCCAATCGAAAGTACTGATCCTTACGAGTGCAAAATGGTATAAAATTCCAGAATCGGTCATTATTTGGCTAAGATATTGCAAAAAATCATCAAAATATGGGTTTCTTAACAAACTAATCGTTTTTTGGTCCACAGCTTTTGTTAACCCATCGATTTTTAAATGTTTGAATGCAGATTGATAGTAGGGATCCCAACGAATTCAAAAAGGTATAACATTTCAAAATCTGACATCGTTTACCCGAGATATTCAGGAAAAATCATCAAAAAAGTTTTGATTTTCGAAGCGACCCCGATTTTGAGGAAAAACGTGATGTAACCCCTTGCCATTTTGTTGATTTGGGTGAAAATTTAGATTTTCATTTTTTTGATGCCAATCGAAAGTACTGATCCTTACGAGTCCAAAATGGTATAAAATTCCAGAATCGAACATTATTTGGCTGAGATATTGCAAAAAATCATCAAAATATGGGTTTCTTAACAACCTAATCGTTTTTTGGTCCACAGCTTTTGTTAACCCATCGATTTTTTAAATGTTTGAATGCAAATTGATAGTAGGGATCCCAACGAATTCAAAAAGGTATAACATTTCAAAATCTGACATCGTTTACCCGAGATATTCAGGAAAAATCATCAAAAAAGTTTTGATTTTCGAACCGACCCCGATTTTTGAGGAAAAACGTGATGTAACCCCTTGCCATTTTGTTGATTTGGGTGAAAATTTAGATGTTCATTTTTTTGATGCCAATCGAAAGTACTGATCCTTACGAGTGCAAAATGGTATAAAATTCCAGAATCGGTCATTATTTGGCTAAGATATTGCAAAAAATCATCAAAATATGGGTTTCTTAACAAACTAATCGTTTTTTGGTCCACAGCTTTTGTTAACCCATCGATTTTTAAATGTTTGAATGCAGATTGATAGTAGGGATCCCAACGAATTCAAAAAGGTATAACATTTCAAAATCTGACATCGTTTACCCGAGATATTCAGGAAAAATTATCAAAAAAGTTTTGATTTTCGAACCGACCCCGATTTTGAGGAAAAACGTGATGTAACCCCTTGCCATTTTGTTGATTTGGGTGAAAATTTAGATTTTCATTTTTTTGATGCCAATCGAAAAGTACTGATCCTTACGAGTCCAAAATGGTATAAAATTCCAGAATCGGTCATTATTTGGCTAAGATATTGCAAAAAATCATCAAAATATGGGTTTCTTAACAACCTAATCGTTTTTTGGTCCACAGCTTTTGTTAACCCATCGATTTTTTAAATGTTTGAATGCAGATTGATAGTAGGGATCCCAACGAATTCAAAAAGGTATAACATTTCAAAATCTGACATCGTTTACCCGAGATATTCAGAAAAAATCATCAAAAAGTTATGATTTTCGAACCGACCCCGATTTTGAGGAAAAACGTGATGTAACCCCTTGCCATTTTGTTGATTTGGGTGAAAATTTAGATTTTCATTTTTTTGATGCCAATCGAAAGTACTGATCCTTACGAGTCCAAAATGGTATAAAATTCCAGAATCGGTCATTATTTGGCTAAGATATTGCAAAAAATCATCAAAATATGGGTTTCTTAACAAACTAATCGTTTTTTGGTCCACAGCTTTTGTTAACACATCGATTTTTTAAATGTTTGAATGCAGATTAATAGTAGGGATCCCAACGAATTCAAAAAGGTATGACATTTCAAAATCTGACATCGTTTACCCGAGATATTCAGAAAAAATCATCAAAAAAGTTTTGATTTTCGAACCGACCCCGATTTTGAGGAAAAACGTGATGTAACCCCTTGCCATTTTGTTGATTTGGGTGAAAATTTAGATTTTCATTTTTTTGATGCCAATCGAAAGTACTGATCCTTACGAGTCCAAAATGGTATAAAATTCCAGAATCGAACATTATTTGGCTGAGATATTGCAAAAAATCATCAAAATATGGGTTTCTTAACAACCTAATCGTTTTTTGGTCCACAGCTTTTGTTAACCCATCGATTTTTTAAATGTTTGAATGCAAATTGATAGTAGGGATCCCAACGAATTCAAAAAGGTATAACATTTCAAAATCTGACATCGTTTACCCGAGATATTCAGGAAAAATCATCAAAAAAGTTTTGATTTTCGAACCGACCCCGATTTTGAGGAAAAACGTGATGTAACCCCTTGCCATTTTGTTGATTTGGGTGAAAATTTAGATTTTCATTTTTTTGATGCCAATCGAAAGTACTGATCCTTACGAGTGCAAAATGGTATAAAATTCCAGAATCGGTCATTATTTGGCTAAGATATTGCAAAAAATCATCAAAATATGGGTTTCTTAACAAACTAATCGTTTTTTGGTCCACAGCTTTTGTTAACCCATCGATTTTTTAAATGTTTGAATGCAGATTGATAGTAGGGATCCCAACAAATTCAAAAAGGTATAACATTTCAAAATCTGACATCGTTTACCCGAGATATTCAGGAAAAATCATCAAAAAAGTTTTGATTTTCGAACCGACCCCGATTTTGAGGAAAAACGTGATGTAACCCCTTGCCATTTTGTTGATTTGGGTGAAAATTTAGATTTTCATTTTTTTGATGCCAATCGAAAGTACTGATCCTTACGAGTCCAAAATGGTATAAAATTCCAGAATCGGTCATTATTTGGCTAAGATATTGCAAAAAATCATCAAAATATGGGTTTCTTAACAAACTAATCGTTTTTTGGTCCACAGCTTTTGTTAACCCATCGATTTTTTAAATGTTTGAATGCAGATTAATAGTAGGGATCCCAACGAATTCAAAAAGGTATAACATTTCAAAATCTGACATCGTTTACCCGAGATATTCAGGAAAAATCATCAAAAAAGTTTTGATTTTCGAACCGACCCCGATTTTTGAGGAAAAACGTGATGTAACCCCTTGCCATTTTGTTGATTTGGGTGAAAATTTAGATTTTCATTTTTTTGATGCCAATCGAAAGTACTGATCCTTACGAGTCCAAAATGGTATAAAATTCCAGAATCGGTCATTATTTGGCTAAGATATTGCAAAAAATCATCAAAATATGGGTTTCTTAACAAACTAATCGTTTTTTGGTCCACAGCTTTTGTTAACCCATCGATTTTTTAAATGTTTGAATGCAGATTGATAGTAGGGATCCCAACAAATTCAAAAAGGTATAACATTTCAAAATCTGACATCGTTTACCCGAGATATTCAGGAAAAATCATCAAAAAAGTTTTGATTTTCGAACCGACCCCGATTTTGAGGAAAAACGTGATGTAACCCCTTGCCATTTTGTTGATTTGGGTGAAAATTTAGATTTTCATTTTTTTGATGCCAATCGAAAGTACTGATCCTTACGAGTCCAAAATGGTATAAAATTCCAGAATCGAACATTATTTGGCTGAGATATTGCAAAAAATCATCAAAATATGGGTTTCTTAACAACCTAATCGTTTTTTGGTCCACAGCTTTTGTTAACCCATGGATTTTTTAAATGTTTGAATGCAAATTGATAGTAGGGATCCCAACGAATTCAAAAAGGTATAACATTTCAAAATCTGACATCGTTTACCCGAGATATTCAGGAAAAATCATCAAAAAGTTTTGATTTTCGAACCGACCCCGATTTTGAGGAAAAACGTGATGTAACCCCTTGCCATTTTGTTGATTTGGGTGAAAATTTAGATTTTCATTTTTTTGATGCCAATCGAAAGTACTGATCCTTACGAGTCCAAAATGGTATAAAATTCCAGAATCGAACATTATTTGGCTGAGATATTGCAAAAAATCATCAAAATATGGGTTTCTTAACAACCTAATCGTTTTTTGGTCCACAGCTTTTGTTAACCCATGGATTTTTTAAATGTTTGAATGCAAATTGATAGTAGGGATCCCAACGAATTCAAAAAGGTATAACATTTCAAAATCTGACATCGTTTACCCGAGATATTCAGAAAAAATCATCAAAAAAGTTATGATTTTCGAACCGACCCCGATTTTGAGGAAAAACGTGATGTAACCCCTTGCCATTTTGTTGATTTGGGTGAAAATTTAGATTTTCATTTTTTTTTGATGCCAATCGAAAGTACTGATCCTTACGAGTCCAAAATGGTATAAAATTCCAGAATCGAACATTATTTGGCTGAGATATTGCAAAAAATCATCAAAATATGGGTTTCTTAACAAACTAATCGTTTTTTGGTCCACAGCTTTTGTTAACCCATCGATTTTTTAAATGTTTGAATGCAGATTGATAGTAGGGATCCCAACAAATTCAAAAAGGTATAACATTTCAAAATCTGACATCGTTTACCCGAGATATTCAAGAAAAATCATCAAAAAAGTTTTGATTTTCGAACCGACCCCGATTTTGAGGAAAAACGTGATGTAACCCCTTGCCATTTTGTTGATTTGGGTGAAAATTTAGATGTTCATTTTTTTGATGCCAATCGAAAGTACTGATCCTTACGAGTCCAAAATGGTATAAAATTCCAGAATCGGTCATTATTTGGCTAAGATATTGCAAAAAATCATCAAAATATGGGTTTCTTAACAAACTAATCGTTTTTTGGTCCACAGCTTTTGTTAACCCATCGATTTTTTAAATGTTTGAATGCAGATTGATAGTAGGGATCCCAACGAATTCAAAAAGGTATAACATTTCAAAATCTGACATCGTTTACCCGAGATATTCAGAAAAATCATCAAAAAAGTTTTGATTTTCGAACCGACCCCGATTTTGAGGAAAAACGTGATGTAACCCCTTGCCATTTTGTTGATTTGGGTGAAAATTTAGATTTTCATTTTTTTGATGCCAATCGAAAGTACTGATCCTTACGAGTGCAAAATGGTATAAAATTCCAGAATCGGTCATTATTTGGCTGAGATATTGCAAAAAATCATCAAAATAAGGGTTTCTAAACAAACTAATCCTTTTTTGGTCCACAGCTTTTATTAACCCATCGATTTTTAAATGTTTGAATGCAGATTGATAGAAGGGATCCCAACGAATTCAAAAAGGTATAACATTTCAAAATCTGACATCGTTTACCCGAGATATTCAGAAAAAATCATCAAAAAAGTTATGATTTTCGAACCGACCCCGATTTTGAGGAAAAACGTGATGTAACCCCTTGCCATTTTGTTGATTTGGGTGAAAATTTAGATTTTCATTTTTTTTGATGCCAATCGAAAGTACTGATCCTTACGAGTGCAAAATGGTATAAAATTCCAGAATCGGTCATTATTTGGCCGAGATATTCCAAAAAATCATCAAAATATGGGTTTCTTAACAAACTAATCGTTTTTTGGTCCACAGCTTTTGTTAACCCATCGATTTTTTAAATGTTTGAATGCAGATTGATAGTAGGGATCCCAAAGAATTCAAAAAGGTATAACATTTCAAAATCTGACATCGTTTACCCGAGATATTCAGGAAAAATCATCAAAAAAGTTATGATTTTCGAACCGACCCCGATTTTGAGGAAAAACGTGATGTAACCCCTTGCCATTTTGTTGATTTGGGTGAAAATTTAGATTTTCATTTTTTTGATGCCAATCGAAAGTACTGATCCTTACGAGTCCAAAATGGTATAAAATTCCAGAATCGGTCATTATTTGGCTAAGATATTGCAAAAATCATCAAAATATGGGTTTCTTAACAAACTAATCGTTTTTTGGTCCACAGCTTTAGTTAACCCATCGATTTTTTAAATGTTTGAATGCAAATTGATAGTAGGGATCCCAACGAATTCAAAAAGGTATAACATTTCAAAATCTGACATCGTTTACCCGAGATATTCAGAAAAAATCATCAAAAAAGTTATGATTTTCGAACCGACCCCGATTTTGAGGAAAAACGTGATGTAACCCCTTGCCATTTTGTTGATTTGGGTGAAAATTTAGATGTTCATTTTTTTGATGCCAATCGAAAGTACTGATCCTTACGAGTGCAAAATGGTATAAAATTCCAGAATCGGTCATTATTTGGCTAAGATATTGCAAAAAATCATCAAAATATGGGTTTCTTAACAAACTAATCGTTTTTTGGTCCACAGCTTTTGTAAACCCATCGATTTTTTAAATGTTTGAATGCAGATTGATAGTAGGGATCCCAACGAATTCAAAAAGGTATAACATTTCAAAATCTGACATCGTTTACCCGAGATATTCAGGAAAAATCATCAAAAAAGTTTTGATTTTCGAACCGACCCCGATTTTGAGGAAAAACGTGATGTAACCCCTTGCCATTTTGTTGATTTGGGTGAAAATTTAGATGTTCATTTTTTGATGCCAATCGAAAGTACTGATCCTTACGAGTCCAAAATGGTATAAAATTCCAGAATCGGTCATTATTTGGCTAAGATATTGCAAAAAATCATCAAAATATGGGTTTCTTAACAAACTAATCGTTTTTTGGTCCACAGCTTTTGTTAACCCATCGATTTTTTAAATGTTTGAATGCAGATTGATAGTAGGGATCCCAACGAATTCAAAAAGGTATAACATTTCAAAATCTGACATCGTTTACCCGAGATATTCAGAAAAAATCATCAAAAAAGTTTTGATTTTCGAACCGACCCCGATTTTGAGGAAAAACGTGATGTAACCCCTTGCCATTTTGTTGATTTGGGTGAAAATTTAGATTTTCATTTTTTGATGCCAATCGAAAGTACTGATCCTTACGAGTCCAAAATGGTATAAAATTCCAGAATCGAACATTATTTGGCTGAGATATTGCAAAAAATCAACATTATTAGGCTGAGATATTGCAAAAAATCATCAAAATATGGGTTTCTTAACAACCTAATCGTTTTTTGGTCCACAGCTTTTGTTAACCCATCGATTTTTTAAATGTTTGAATGCAAATTGATAGTAGGGATCCCAACGAATTCAAAAAGGTATAACATTTCAAAATCTGACATCGTTTACCCGAGATATTCAGAAAAAATCATCAAAAAAGTTTTGATTTTCGAACCGACCCCGATTTTGAGGAAAAACGTGATGTAACCCCTTGCCATTTTGTTGATTTGGGTGAAAATTTAGATTTTCATTTTTTGATGCCAATCGAAAGTACTGATCCTTACGAGTCCAAAATGGTATAAAATTCCAGAATCGGTCATTATTTGGCTAAGATATTGCAAAAAATCATCAAAATATGGGTTTCTTAACAAACTAATCGTTTTTTGGTCCACAGCTTTTGTTAACCCATCGATTTTTAAAATGTTTGAATGCAGATTGATAGTAGGGATCCCAACGAATTCAAAAAGGTATAACATTTCAAAATCTGACATCGTTTACCCGAGATATTCAGAAAAAATCATCAAAAAAGTTTTGATTTTCGAACCGACCCCGATTTTGAGGAAAAACGTGATGTAACCCCTTGCCATTTTGTTGATTTGGGTGAAAATTTAGATTTTCATTTTTTTGATGCCAATCGAAAGTACTGATCCTTACGAGTCCAAAATGGTATAAAATTCCAGAATCGGTCATTATTTGGCTAAGATATTGCAAAAAATCATCAAAATATGGGTTTCTTAACAAACTAATCGTTTTTTGGTCCACAGCTTTTGTTAACCCATCGATTTTTAAAATGTTTGAATGCAGATTGATAGTAGGGATCCCAACGAATTCAAAAAGGTATAACATTTCAAAATCTGACATCGTTTACCCGAGATATTCAGAAAAAATCATCAAAAAAGTTATGATTTTCGAACCGACCCCGATTTTGAGGAAAAACGTGATGTAACCCCTTGCCATTTTGTTGATTTGGGTGAAAATTTAGATTTTCATTTTTTTGATGCCAATCGAAAGTACTGATCCTTACGAGTGCAAAATGGTATAAAATTCCAGAATCGGACATTATTTGGCTGAGATATTGCAAAAAATCATCAAAATAAGGGTTTCTTAAGAAACTAATCGTTTTTTGGTCCACAGCTTTTGTTAACCCATCGATTTTTTAAATGTTTGAATGCAGATTGATAGAAGGGATCCCAACGAATTCAAAAAGGTATAACATTTCAAAATCTGACATCGTTTACCCGAGATATTCAGGAAAAATCATCAAAAAAGTTATGATTTTCGAACCGACCCCGATTTTGAGGAAAAACGTGATGTAACCCCTTGCCATTTTGTTGATTTGGGTGAAAATTTAGATTTTCATTTTTTTTGATGCCAATCGAAAGTACTGATCCTTACGAGTCCAAAATGGTATAAAATTCCAGAATCGGTCATTATTTGGCTAAGATATTGCAAAAAATCATCAAAATATGGGTTTCTTAACAAACTAATCGTTTTTTGGTCCACAGCTTTTGTTAACCCATCGATTTTTTAAATGTTTGAATGCAAATTGATAGTAGGGATCCCAACGAATTCAAAAAGGTATAACATTTCAAAATCTGACATCGTTTACCCGAGATATTCAGAAAAAATCATCAAAAAAGTTATGATTTTCGAACCGACCCCGATTTTGAGGAAAAACGTGATGTAACCCCTTGCCATTTTGTTGATTTGGGTGAAAATTTAGATGTTCATTTTTTTGATGCCAATCGAAAGTACTGATCCTTACGAGTGCAAAATGGTATAAAATTCCAGAATCGGTCATTATTAGGCTGAGATATTGCAAAAAATCATCAAAATATGGGTTTCTTAACAACCTAATCGTTTTTTGGTCCACAGCTTTTGTTAACCCATCGATTTTTTAAATGTTTGAATGCAAATTGATAGTAGGGATCCCAACGAATTCAAAAAGGTATAACATTTCAAAATCTGACATCGTTTACCCGAGATATTCAGAAAAAATCATCAAAAAAGTTTTGATTTTCGAACCGACCCCGATTTTGAGGAAAAACGTGATGTAACCCCTTGCCATTTTGTTGATTTGGGTGAAAATTTAGATTTTCATTTTTTTGATGCCAATCGAAAGTACTGATCCTTACGAGTCCAAAATGGTATAAAATTCCAGAATCGGTCATTATTTGGCTAAGATATTGCAAAAAATCATCAAAATATGGGTTTCTTAACAAACTAATCGTTTTTTGGTCCACAGCTTTTGTTAACCCATCGATTTTTAAAATGTTTGAATGCAGATTGATAGTAGGGATCCCAACGAATTCAAAAAGGTATAACATTTCAAAATCTGACATCGTTTACCCGAGATATTCAGGAAAAATCATCAAAAAAGTTTTGATTTTCGAACCGACCCCGATTTTGAGGAAAAACGTGATGTAACCCCTTGCCATTTTGTTGATTTGGGTGAAAATTTAGATTTTCATTTTTTTGATGCCAATCGAAAGTACTGATCCTTACGAGTCCAAAATGGTATAAAATTCCAGAATCGGTCATTATTTGGCTAAGATATTGCAAAAAATCATCAAAATATGGGTTTCTTAACAACCTAATCGTTTTTTGGTCCACAGCTTTTGTTAACCCATAGATTTTTTAAATGTTTGAATGCAGATTGATAGTAGGGATCCCAACGAATTCAAAAAGGTATAACATTTCAAAATCTGACATCGTTTACCCGAGATATTCAGAAAAAATCATCAAAAAAGTTTTGATTTTCGAACCGACCCCGATTTTGAGGAAAAACGTGATGTAACCCCTTGCCATTTTGTTGATTTGGGTGAAAATTTAGATGTTCATTTTTTTGATGCCAATCGAAAGTACTGATCCTTACGAGTGCAAAATGGTATAAAATTCCAGAATCGGTCATTATTTGGCTAAGATATTGCAAAAAATCATCAAAATATGGGTTTCTTAACAACCTAATCGTTTTTTGGTCCACAGCTTTTGTTAACCCATAGATTTTTTAAATGTTTGAATGCAGATTGATAGTAGGGATCCCAAAGAATTCAAAAAGGTATAACATTTCAAAATCTGACATCGTTTACCCGAGATATTCAGAAAAAATCATCAAAAAAGTTATGATTTTCGAACCGACCCCGATTTTGAGGAAAAACGTGATGCCATTTTGTTGATTTGGGTGAAAATTTAGATTTTCATTTTTTTGATGCCAATCGAAAGTACTGATCCTTACGAGTCCAAAATGGTATAAAATTCCAGAATCGGTCATTATTTGGCTAAGATATTGCAAAAAATCATCAAAATATGGGTTTCTTAACAAACTAATCGTTTTTTGGTCCACAGCTTTTGTTAACCCATCGATTTTTTAAATGTTTGAATGCAGATTAATAGTAGGGATCCCAACGAATTCAAAAAGGTATAACATTTCAAAATCTGACATCGTTTACCCGAGATATTCAGGAAAAATCATCAAAAAAGTTTTGATTTTCGAACCGACCCCGATTTTGAGGAAAAACGTGATGTAACCCCTTGCCATTTTGTTGATTTGGGTGAAAATTTAGATTTTCATTTTTTTGATGCCAATCGAAAGTACTGATCCTTGCGAGTCCAAAATGGTATAAAATTCCAGAATCGGTCATTATTTGGCTAAGATATTGCAAAAAATCATCAAAATATGGGTTTCTTAACAAACTAATCGTTTTTTGGTCCACAGCTTTTGTTAACCCATCGATTTTTTAAATGTTTGAATGCAGATTGATAGTAGGGATCCCAAAGAATTCAAAAAGGTATAACATTTCAAAATCTGACATCGTTTACCCGAGATATTCAGAAAAAATCATCAAAAAAGTTATGATTTTCGAACCGACCCCGATTTTGAGGAAAAACGTGATGCCATTTTGTTGATTTGGGTGAAAATTTAGATTTTCATTTTTTTGATGCCAATCGAAAGTACTGATCCTTACGAGTCAAAGTGGTATAAAATTCCAGAATCGGTCATTATTTGGCTAAGATATTGCAAAAAATCATCAAAATATGGGTTTCTTAACAAACTAATCGTTTTTTGGTCCACAGCTTTTGTTAACCCATCGATTTTTTAAATGTTTGAATGCAGATTAATAGTAGGGATCCCAACGAATTCAAAAAGGTATAACATTTCAAAATCTGACATCGTTTACCCGAGATATTCAGGAAAAATCATCAAAAAAGTTTTGATTTTCGAACCGACCCCGATTTTGAGGAAAAACGTGATGTAACCCCTTGCCATTTTGTTGATTTGGGTGAAAATTTAGATTTTCATTTTTTTTGATGCCAATCGAAAGTACTGATCCTTACGAGCCCAAAATGGTATAAAATTCCAGAATCGGTCATTATTTGGCTAAGATATTGCAAAAAATCATCAAAATATGGGTTTCTTAACAAACTAATCGTTTTTTGGTCCACAGCTTTTGTTAACCCATCGATTTTTTAAATGTTTGAATGCAGATTGATAGTAGGGATCCCAACGAATTCAAAAAGGTATAACATTTCAAAATCTGACATCGTTTACCCGAGATATTCAGGAAAAATCATCAAAAAAGTTTTGATTTTCGAACCGACCCCGATTTTGAGGAAAAACGTGATGTAACCCCTTGCCGTTTTGTTGATTTGGGTGAAAATTTAGATTTTCATTTTTTTTGATGCCAATCGAAAGTACTGATCCTTACGAGTCCAAAATGGTATAAAATTCCAGAATCGGTCATTATTTGGCTAAGATATTGCAAAAAATCATCAAAATATGGGTTTCTTAACAAACTAATCGTTTTTTGGTCCACAGCTTTTGTTAACCCATCGATTTTATAAATGTTTAAATGCAGATTGATAGTAGGGATCCCAACGAATTCAAAAAGGTATCACATTTCAAAATCTGACATCGTTTACCCGAGATATTCAGGAAAAATCATCAAAAAAGTTATGATTTTCGAACCGACCCCGATTTTGAGGAAAAACGTGATGTAACCCCTTGCCATTTTGTTGATTTGGGTGAAAATTTAGTTTTCATTTTTTTGATGCCAATCGAAAGTACTGATCCTTACGAGTCCAAAATGGTATAAAATTCCAGAATCGGGCATTATTTGGCTGAGATATTGCAAAAAATCATCAAAATATGGGTTTCTTAACAAACGAATCGTTTTTTGGTCCACAGCTTTTATTAACCCATCGATTTTTAAATGTTTGAATGCAGATTGATAGTAGGGATCCCAACGAATTCAAAAAGGTATAAAATTTCAAAATCTGACATCGTTAACCCGAGATATTCAGAAAAAATCAACAAAAAAGTTATGATTTTCGAACCGACCCCGATTTTGAGGAAAAACGTGATGTAACCCCTTGCCATTTTGTTGATTTGGGTGAAAATTTAGATTTTCATTTTTTTGATGCCAATCGAAAGTACTGATCCTTACGAGTGCAAAATGGTATAAAATTCCAGAATCGGTCATTATTTGGCTAAGATATTGCAAAAAATCATCAAAATATGGGTTTCTTAACAAACTAATCGTTTTTTGGTCCACAGCTTTTGGTAACCCATCGATTTTTTAAATGTTTGAATGCAGATTGATAGTAGGGATCCCAACAAATTCAAAAAGGTATAACATTTCAAAATTTGACATCGTTTACCCGAGATATTCAGAAAATATCATCAAAAAAGTTTTGATTTTCGAACCGACCCCGATTTTGAGGAAAAACGTGATGTAACCCCTTGCCATTTTGTTGATTTGGGTGAAAATTTAGATTTTCATTTTTTTGATGCCAATCGAAAGTACTGATCCTTACGAGCCCAAAATGGTATAAAATTCCAGAATCGGTCATTATTTGGCTAAGATATTGCAAAAAATCATCAAAATATGGGTTTCTTAACAAACTAATCGTTTTTTGGTCCACAGCTTTTGTTAACCCATCGATTTTTTAAATGTTTGAATGCAGATTGATAGTAGGGATCCCAACGAATTCAAAAAGGTATAACATTTCAAAATCTGACATCGTTTACCCGAGATATTCAGGAAAAATCATCAAAAAAGTTTTGATTTTCGAACCGACCCCGATTTTGAGGAAAAACGTGATGTAACCCCTTGCCGTTTTGTTGATTTGGGTGAAAATTTAGATTTTCATTTTTTTGATGCCAATCGAAAGTACTGATCCTTACGAGTCCAAAATGGTATAAAATTCCAGAATCGGTCATTATTTGGCTAAGATATTGCAAAAAATCATCAAAATATGGGTTTCTTAACAAACTAATCGTTTTTTGGTCCACAGCTTTTGTTAACCCATCGATTTTATAAATGTTTAAATGCAGATTGATAGTAGGGATCCCAACGAATTCAAAAAGGTATCACATTTCAAAATCTGACATCGTTTACCCGAGATATTCAGGAAAAATCATCAAAAAAGTTATGATTTTCGAACCGACCCCGATTTTGAGGAAAAACGTGATGTAACCCCTTGCCATTTTGTTGATTTGGGTGAAAATTTAGTTTTCATTTTTTTGATGCCAATCGAAAGTACTGATCCTTACGAGTCCAAAATGGTATAAAATTCCAGAATCGGGCATTATTTGGCTGAGATATTGCAAAAAATCATCAAAATATGGGTTTCTTAACAAACGAATCGTTTTTTGGTCCACAGCTTTTATTAACCCATCGATTTTTAAATGTTTGAATGCAGATTGATAGTAGGGATCCCAACGAATTCAAAAAGGTATAAAATTTCAAAATCTGACATCGTTAACCCGAGATATTCAGAAAAAATCAACAAAAAAGTTATGATTTTCGAACCGACCCCGATTTTGAGGAAAAACGTGATGTAACCCCTTGCCATTTTGTTGATTTGGGTGAAAATTTAGATTTTCATTTTTTTGATGCCAATCGAAAGTACTGATCCTTACGAGTGCAAAATGGTATAAAATTCCAGAATCGGTCATTATTTGGCTAAGATATTGCAAAAAATCATCAAAATATGGGTTTCTTAACAAACTAATCGTTTTTTGGTCCACAGCTTTTGGTAACCCATCGATTTTTTAAATGTTTGAATGCAGATTGATAGTAGGGATCCCAACAAATTCAAAAAGGTATAACATTTCAAAATTTGACATCGTTTACCCGAGATATTCAGAAAATATCATCAAAAAAGTTTTGATTTTCGAACCGACCCCGATTTTGAGGAAAAACGTGATGTAACCCCTTGCCATTTTGTTGATTTGGGTGAAAATTTAGATTTTCATTTTTTTGATGCCAATCGAAAGTACTGATCCTTACGAGTGCAAAATGGTATAAAATTCCAGAATCGGTCATTATTTGGCTAAGATATTGCAAAAAATCATCAAAATATGGGTTTCTTAACAAACTAATCGTTTTTTGGTCCACAGCTTTTGTTAACCCATCGATTTTTAAATGTTTGAATGCAGATTGATAGTAGGGATCCCAACAAATTCAAAAAGGTATAACATTTCAAAATCTGACATCGTTTACCCGAGATATTCAGAAAAAATCATCAAAAAAGTTATGATTTTCGAACCGACCCCGATTTTGAGGAAAAACGTGATGTAACCCCTTGCCATTTTGTTGATTTGGGTGAAAATTTAGATTTTCATTTTTTTGATGCCAATCGAAAGTACTGATCCTTACGAGTGCAAAATGGTATAAAATTCCAGAATCGGTCATTATTTGGCTAAGATATTGCAAAAAATCATCAAAATATGGGTTTCTTAACAAACTAATCGTTTTTTGGTCCACAGCTTTTGTTAACCCATCGATTTTTAAATGTTTGAATGCAGATTGATAGTAGGGATCCCAACAAATTCAAAAAGGTATAACATTTCAAAATTTGACATCGTTTACCCGAGATATTCAGAAAAAATCATCAAAAAAGTTTTGATTTTCGAACCGACCCCGATTTTGAGGAAAAACGTGATGTAACCCCTTGCCATTTTGTTGATTTGGGTGAAAATTTAGATTTTCATTTTTTTGATGCCAATCGAAAGTACTGATCCTTACGAGTGCAAAATGGTATAAAATTCCAGAATCGGTCATTATTTGGCTAAGATATTGCAAAAAATCATCAAAATATGGGTTTCTTAACAAACTAATCCTGTTTTGGTCCACAGCTTTTGTTAACCCATCGATTTTTTAAATGTTTGAATGCAGATTGATAGTAGGGATCCCAACGAATTCAAAAAGGTATAACATTTCAAAATCTGACATCGTTTACCCGAGATATTCAGGAAAAATCATCAAAAAAGTTTTGATTTTCGAACCGACCCCGATTTTGAGGAAAAACGTGATGTAACCCCTTGCCATTTTGTTGATTTGGGTGAAAATTTAGATTTTCATTTTTTTGATGCCAATCGAAAGTACTGATCCTTACGAGTGCAAAATGGTATAAAATTCCAGAATCGGTCATTATTTGGCTAAGATATTGCAAAAAATCATCAAAATATGGGTTTCTTAACAAACTAATCGTGTTTTGGTCCACAGCTTTTGTTAACCCATCGATTTTTTAAATGTTTGAATGCAGATTGATAGTAGGGATCCCAACAAATTCAAAAAGGTATAACATTTCAAAATCTGACATCGTTTACCCGAGATATTCAGGAAAAATCATCAAAAAAGTTTTGATTTTCGAACCGACCCCGATTTTGAGGAAAAACGTGATGTAACCCCTTGCCATTTTGTTGATTTGGGTCAAAATTTGGCGGCTGTCCGATTAGCAAGTGTGACCAGATGCGATATAAGGATAATGCGCTATCGATAACATATAAACGATATTTTTTGTGCAGCTTGCACAACGCTTTGAAGAGAGTATTTAATTTAATTCTATGCAAACTGATCTCAATATATATTAAAGCTATCTTAATGAAAGTGTTAGTATCGAAACATGCAAAAGTATCGTATTTTTAAAATGTTCAACGGAGATTAACTATCGCTAAAACATATTAGCATGTTAGTCAACACTGGTTAACGGCATGCTCATGCCCTAGCTTAACGGTTTATTTTGACAGTGTTATTAAAGAGAAATATATAGGAAATAAATACGTTTGCATTAAATACGAATTGGTTTGCAGGTGAACTATCGCCAACGATAGCCACTAAACTCAAGGGTTTATTTGGGCAGCTAAATTGATAGAAAATGTTCGATTATTTGATTAATTGAAGGTCGATTAGGCCACCGAGCTGCAGAGACCACAATTGCTGACGGGGCACATTTTCATTTCGATATCCTCGCCGACACGAACAACGGCCGCCATGCCGTTCTCGGAGTGGGGCGATATGTGACAGTGGAACATCCAGTAGCCGGGACTGTCCGAGTTGAAGTGTATGATGGTATAGCCAAAGGCTGGCACCTGCACCGAGTCCTTGAGCGGGGCGCCGCGACCGCGACGCGGCAGCGGCGTCCGCCGATCGATCTCCTCGATCTGGCCGATGCGCTGCTCGCCGAGCACGCCCATGCCGACCACGCGGAACGTATAGCCGTGCAGGTGTACGGGATGGGCGGTATTCGATTTGCTGGAAATGACAAATTCGACATTCTTGTTGGCCGGCACATGGATGACATTGGAGCACTTGCAGTGCCGACTCTTGCAGTTGAAGCCCAGCGCCGCCTGCTGCGTGCTGTTGCAAAAGAATTGGCCAATGCCCAGATTGCGCGTCTGGAGCAGCGACATCTTCGGCATGCTGAACGTTATGTCGTCCATCTGGAAGCGAAAGCCCTCGCCGCGCAGCTCGAACGCGTTCATGCTGCTGTAGTAGGTGACCGCCGGATTGAGCGCCGGCTGGACATGCTGTGCATTCAGGCTGACCAGCGAGATGCTCGATCCGCTGCTGCCGCCGGCATCGTCGCCCAGCTCGTTGAGCATCAGGCCGGGCGCATCGTACGCATAGCTGAGCGTGCTTGTGTCCAGGTCGCGCGAATCGGCGTTCTGATAGTGCAGCACCGCCTCCTGATGCAGCTGATTCTTCGCACAGAAACTGTAGCCCTTGATGCGCAGCCAATAATTGGCCACCTCCTGATTGGCGTGCAGCACAAAATCGAAACGCTCCGCGCCATGGAACATGATCTTCTGCACCTCAACCGGCTCGATGTCGTTGCCATCACTCGCGATGACCACCAGGTCGTGATTGTCAATGCTCAAACTGATCGGACAATTCGAAACGCCTGCAAAGCAAATCCAAAAGCCTTCGTATTAGTAAGTGCGTGTGTGTGTATTAGTGTGGTTAACAGCCGAGGCTGCGGCTGAGCCCAAGCGAGCGCGTCTGTGTGTCGCGTGTGTGTGTGAGCTAAATATAACTGTAGCTGCGTTCGACTTAAATGCGAGCTCTTACAGTGATCGCTCGCGCAATGGAACACTGATTCTATTTTGTGAAGCGAATCAATGGAGTTTATAAACCTATTTCAAGCTCAAACTGGGACTATATTGGTCTGACATCATCAATGCTATTCCGTTCTTAAACAAACAAAGCTTGATTCAAGTATTTTCGTGCTTAAAAAGTTATGCTGGATATTCGTATTTCATGCTTGAAGCAAGTATTAACGGTTTTACGGATTGTGAATATTCTTGATATTTTCTCTCTGTGCAAAGGAGCTCTGATGAATTAATCTCTATATATATAACTGTTTGTCCTGACTGACTGACTGACTGACTGAATGACTGACTGACTGACTGACTGACTGACTGACTGATTGGTGATCAATGCACAGCCCAAACCGTAAGAGCTAGAAAGCTGAAATTGTCACTGTAGCTAACTTATGTGATTGAGGTGCACGTTACGACGGGCTTTCGGGGAATTCCACCCGCAAGTGTGGAAAAATCGCGAAAAACGTTTGTATGTAACTTTTTTGTTTACCATCCGATCGGCCTCAAACTTATTTTCAAAGATCTTTGTTCAAATTCATTTGAGGGGTGTTTCACACTTTTAGGAAAATCCGTTCCTCCTTGGTAGAAATGGAGGTCAAAGATTTGGTGGGTAAGGTTTTGCGCTCAAATTCATTTCCAGAGATCTATAAGAAAAATCATTTGATACGTGTTTCACACTTTTCGCAGAATTCAAACTTCTTCGGGGGAATGCGATTTAAAGATTTGTTGGGCGAAGTTTTAAGTTGTGTCCGATTTGCTTCAAACTTATTTTCAAAGCTCTACATAAGAATGTAATGAAAACGTGTTTCAGCGATTTGGGAAATTCCACTCGCAACAGTGGTAAATTGGCGGAAAACTTTTGTATGAAAGTTATTTGTTTACCGTGCGATCAGTTTCAAAATCATTTCAAATAACATACGTGCCACGGGCAAGGCCGGGTTATAGCCGCTAGTGGAGTCTATATGTATGCTGGCATTTTCTGTTTGTTCACCACACACTTGTATGCTAGTTGCGACTATCGAGGGACCACTGTAGCTGTGACTCACCATTGAAGATGACACGAAATCGATAGCGACCGCCGCGTATGACCCCGAATGTGGCATAGAGGGTCGGCTTCGCCTTGGTGTCCTTTTTCATGTTGCGACCACGGCCATTGATCAGAATATTCTCGGCGACGCTCTCATCGAAATTGTGCACCCAATCCTGGATGATAATCACATGCTCCGACTGATCAAAGTCATACAGATGCGCATGCGGATTGAGCTTGGCCGGCTGGCGGACAATCAAGGGACCGGCCAGTCCGAAGGCGCGCTGATGCTCGGTGTGGCTGTGCCACCAGTTGGTGCCGCCGTGATCCACCTGGAAGCGATAGCGAAAGGCCTGGCCCGCCTCAATGGGATACTGGGTGACATGCGGCACGCCGTCCATGTGCGGCGTCGAGCGCTGGTGTATGCCGTGCCAATGGATGGTCGTCGTCTCGTGCAGGCTGTTGATCACGTCCGCGACAATGGTGTCGCCGTAGCAGACCTCGATCGACTGGCCCGGCAGCTGGCCGTTGACGACCATGATCTGGGACTCGAGCCCGTCGGCGTATTTGCAGTCATCGGTGCGCGCATCCAGCTGCTCCGCCAGCTTAAAGCTGTCGATATACTCCTTGCCGTTCAGCCTGTAGCGATACTTGGACTGCAGATAGCGCTTGCAGCTCTCCGACATGGTGTCGTCATAATGGACCACCATATAGTAGTAGCAGGTCATCGGCTGCTGTTCGACGCAGTCGCGCCTGCACGGATGCTCCAAATTCTCCTTGTCCGCGTAGCGCCATTGCGTCGATTCCGCGGACGTCAGTTGCGGGTACAGCTGCTTGATGCGCTCGTAATTGCTGACGATGCGTTTGCCGTCCGCATCTGCAAGGATCAGAAATGGCACAGTTATCGATCAACAATCGACTATCGGCTATCGATAACAATCGACTATCGGTTATCGGTTATCGGTTATCGTGAATCACCTTGTATGCCATCGATTTGCACAACAATCAGGCTGCTAATCAAAACAATCGTCTTGACCAGGCTTATTTGCATTATTAAGACCGAGAGAGAGAGCGAGAGAGAAAGCGAAAGAAAATAAATAGCTTTACGAATTGGTATATTCGCTGCGGCAATGCCAACGCATAACTGTTGATCAATTTCCGCCGTCGGTTACCTTTTTGTAAGCGTTTAGCAAAATGAACATTGCATGAAATTGCTCGCAATTCGCTTGTCGTACAACTCGTAATGGTTAATTGAAGATTGTTCGCGATGTCACCAGAGTTTGTCGTGCCGAGATACGCACACAGATACACAAACTAGACAAAATTCTAATTTCCAATGCTCTGCGCTTTCGGCATGACTAAACGCCTGCCTGCCAATGGCTGGTTCAATGTCAGGGGAAAAACCATCTAAAAGAAAAAAATATGCCTTCGCTTCTTTCCTTGGCCCCGTTTCATGTGCAAACATTTCGGCCTGGGCAAGTCCCATGATCAAATCTAAACCAACTGTCACAATATTTTCGCGCATTTCAATTTGAATTCAAATCCGTTGGACAGTGTTGCACAGCGGTCAGTGTGGCCAGTGTAGCCAGTGCTGCAAGCATGCATTTTTTTTTTAATCTGTGATTAAAAAACAAGATTATAAATAAGCTGTATTTATAGAAAATGTACCCACTTACCGCCGCATTGTTTGTTGTTGGACAGTGTTGCACAGCGGTCAGTGTGGCCAGTGTAGCCAGTGCTGCAAGCATGCAAGTTTTTTTTTTAATCAGTGATTAAAAAACAAGATTGTAAATAAGCTGTTCGCATTGTATTTATAGAAACTGTGCCCACTTACCGCCGCATTGTTTGTTGTTGAGCAGTGTTGCACAGGGGTCAGTGTGGCCAGTGTAGCCAGTGCTGCAAGCATGCAAGTTTTTTTTTAAAGTGTGATTAAAAAACAAGATTGTAAATAAGCTGTTCGCATTGTATTTATAGAAAATGTGCCCACTTACCGCCGCATTGTTTGTTGTTGGACAGTGTTGCACAGCGGTCAGTGTGGCCAGTGTAGCCAGTGCTGCAAGCATGCAAGTTTTTTTTTTAATCAGTGATTAAAAAACAAGATTGTAAATAAGCTGTTCGTAGTGTATTTATAGAAAATGTGCCCACTTACCACCGCATTGTTTGTTGTTGAACAGTGTTGCACAGCGGTCAGTGTGGCGGCCAGTGCTGTAAACATTTGACGCATTCTCTTCGGATTGTAAGCAAATTGAAAATAAAACTCCTGCTGTTTCAATTGTAGATAATGCGCAGGTAAAGCTGATTTGCCCCGCCCCCCCCCTCCTCCCCCGCCAGCATTGTTTTTTATATTTATCTGCATCTGCTGATAGGCAACCGTTTGGTAAAAACAACGTTATTTGTGTGCGAGAGATTGCATACATATATGTACATATGCTCGTGTTTAACGGGACGCTAATCAAAATGCCCGACGCGCTCGCGTACATGCTTCTAGAGATGGGCATGGGCCCGTCGTGACACGACGAGCTGTAAAACTCTCGCTCCAAAGCAAACAAGTCGAAAAGCATGACATTCCAGTTGTTAGAAGTAGAATACATGGAAAATATATAGAATATATAGAAATAAAAAAAATATATTTAGCATCGATTATTTGATTGTAGGAAGAGAAAGATATTAAATAAAATTCATTTTTACACATGTCAAAATAAAAGTTCGATCGGGTTGGTGCGTGCCTGTAAAAGTTAGTTTCGTGCTCGTGTCGTACAGACCAGGCACGCGCCCATCTCTAGATGCACGCCTGTATTTGTGTTGTACACAAAAAAAATAAAAACAAACTGTACTGAATTATAATTTCGTTTTTTTTGCACATATAAGCATTGATTATTTGATTGTAGGAAAAGAAAGATATTAAATAAAATTCATTTTTACACATGCCAAAATAAAAGTGATTCTCGAACGTGTTCGATCGGGTTGGTGCGTGCCTGTGAAAGTTAGTTTCGTGCTCGTGTCGTGACCAGGCACGCGCCCATCTCTAGATGCACGCCTCTATTTGTGTTGTATACAAAAAAAATAAAAACAAACTGTACTGAATTATAATTTCGTTTTCGTTGACTTTTATCAGAACGCGCCTGCCTTTGTTTATGGCTGCTTTTGCACTTGGGGCCGTGGGCCAACAAGATTGTCGATTATGCAAAACAAAGTAAAATAGGCAACAAAACGTAAAACGTGAAACGAGAGTATGACAAGCCACACACATACAATAGAAAAGAGCAAAAGCAAAACAAAAACAAGTTTCGTCCAAGTTTTGCGTGCAATTTGTTGACTGGCCGCGCGTCATGAACTTCATTAGGCAATTCGCATTGCAGCCGAGCAGACGCAGTGCAGCAGCTCCTCCCTCTTCTTCTTCTCGCAGCGGACAGCAATTGCGGCGATCAACACCACGGCAGCACGGTAAGCGGTGTGGCAACGCCGACAGTTAACTGTAATGGCATTTCACAACATTGGCCAAAGTTAACACCAATTCAATGCAGACGACGGCAACGGCAACCAAATGGCCAGCTTGGACTCTAGCGTACACTCGGCGGGCATAGACGAGGTGCACAACGTGCCGATGAGCGTCATTAGGCGACCGATACCCTCCGTCCTGGACGAGCTGAAGGTGCAGTCTCTCATGGACACCATCGAGGTGCGTATCCGGACGCTTTTACCAAGCAGCCGCAGCTGATCATCTCTCTCTCTCTCTCTCTTTGTCTCTCTCTCTGTCTGTCTCTCTCTCTCTGCTTGCAGTCGGAACGCAGCGAGGTTGATGTGCCGCCAGTTGATATCTTGTGGATAACCGGCAGCGAGGGCGGCGACTATTACTTCAGCTTTGGGGGCTGCCATCGGTTCGAGGCGTACAAGCGGCTCAATCGGGAAACCATAAAAGCGAAACTGGTCCGTTCCACTTTGGGCGATCTTTACCATTACATGGGCTCCAGTGCGCCCAAATATTTGGCATAGTTTTTTAATTGTTGTTGTTTTTTTTTTTCGATGTGTGTAAACTTTTTATAATCAAAACACTTTTACCGCTGCGCTCGAGATCTCGATAACGATCATTCGGGCCTTAGCTAACACTTAAAGCGGCTTTTTTTTTTCGGTAGTACCTCACGGGAAATGGGAGTGCATAAATAGAAGGGGCTTATCAAGCAAGAGCTGTGGCCAAAATCAAGTGCAGCATGTTGTCAAAAAAATATTTGCACAAATTAACGCAAATCTTAAAAAGAGTGCAATGATCTTCGATAACATTATCGTTATCTCATAAGAGATGGACCTTGCACTAATTAATGCGCACTTACCAACACCAGTCGCTGTCCAACTACGATTCCAATTGGTTCCAATTGGGAAAGTGACTGAAGACGTCCTCTACGCCCATTTCCTCAATATAGATAACAATTTTAGATAGATGATCGTTTAAGCGTAACTCGAAATTTATAAGATCTAGCTATAACAAACTTCGGGCTGTTAGAATTGGAAAAAAAATATTAATATTAATATACATATTTAATCAGAAAGCCACACGCTGGAAATAAGACTCGAACTGGCATTACTTTCTGTAGCTGATGCGTGTATTTGAATTATGGTACAAGACGAAATAGCTGACATGTCATCGAGCATGTCCCTCAGCCGCAGACACAGCTGTTCGCGTTAGCTCAGCTCAGACAAGATTTCGATGCTAGTTTACAAAGCTTACGACAATTGGTTAAATGCATAAATACACAATTTGAATTGGCTACACAAAAATCGGATATAAAAAAATGAGTTAAATTAAGAGCCAAGGAGCTGGCTACCAGAGGAAGGGCGAGCGCTCGCGCAGGATGCGCAGGCCGTAGCGCTGCCATTCGCGCTGTGTGATCCAGAGTTCGCGCGCCGACTCCAGCACCGACATTATGGCGGCGCCCTTCCATGCGACCATGCCCACATCCATGCCCTTGCTAAAGACATTGACCTCGAGGCCGGCGGGCACCTGCTGGCTGATGCGCTGCTCCAGCCAGGCGGCGAGGCCGCGCAGCTTGGCACTGCTGCCCACAAGTAGAATGGCGCCAAACATTTTGCGGCGCGTCTCATAGCTGCCGCAGCGACCGATTGCACGGATGACGGCCTGGTCGAGCGAGACCACCTGACCGCCCGGATTGTAGTACCACGAGTTGCTCGACTTGGGCAGCGGCTGCTGTGCCTGTTGCTGCTGTGTCTGTTGCTGCTGCTGTGAGTTGCTGTTGCTGCTGACCGTCGTCTCGTCCTGGTCGACCACAATCAGCTCCTCGTCGTCGGCTGTGATGGGCAGCTGTGCCGCCGCCGCCCCCGGCTTAGCTGTGGGCGTGTTGCCCGAGACCAAGCCCAGTTCGCCGGCTCGGACACCGTTGCGTCGGCCCGTCTCGCGCAGATATTCCGCATCGAAGCAGTCCTCGCAGTCGTATTGCTCCTGCGCCGATTGCTGTGTGTGGACGGCGCGTGTTTTGCCCGTTATATTGAGCAGCTCGGTGTGGAATAGCGCCAGCGGCGCCATGATCGCCTCGTCGCCCACCTGCAGCGTATAGCGCAGCCATTGGCCGTGCGGCTGGCGCAGCGTAAAGTGCTTCTCCTGGGCGCCGCACACGTTCGCATTCAGATGACAGAAGCGCTCCTTTAGCTCGTCCAGCAGCTGGGCATCCACATAGCTCTGCTCGACGCAGCAGTCGCGATACGGAAAGCCGCATTTGCGCAAAAGCATGAGCAGCACCTGATCGATGTCGCCGCCGCCATAGCTGAGCCGCACACGGGCGTCCAGCTGCGAGATGCCATCCTCGATGCAGGCAATGGAGGTCTTCTGGGCGCCAATGTCGACCACACAGCCGTAGCCAATGCCGGCGCCATAGGTGGCCGCCACGCTGTCCTGAACGAGGAAGCAGCGCTGGAAGCCCAGCCGCTGCAGCAGCAGGGTCATTGCCTCGCGCAGATGTCGCCGCACATAGACATCGTTGACCACCAGAACGGCGCTGTGGGTGCCCAGTTCGCGCAGCGATATGCCCAGACGCCGCTCCAGTGCATGCGACCAGATGCGCTCCAAATGTGACAGCGTCGCCTGCAAGGAGCCGCCGCGCTCGCCATGCACGTGCAGCTCGCCGCGCCTGATGGGAAAGTGTATATCATAGTGCTGTGCATCCTGTGCACTCAGCCGCAGTATCTGCTCGTCAAACAGCATGGGCGCCTCGCTGTGCCAGCTTGTCTGCTGCTCGACGGGCACCGGCGGCGGCACTTGCTCCGCAACGCTGCTGCGATTGAAGTGCGCCAGCTGCTGCGGCGGCGTGGCGACACGCAAACGATTCTGTTCATCGACCACGCAATGCTGCAGCAGCCGCGACACGGCCAGCCGCTGCTCCTCGAACTCGGACTGGAGGCGTGCGGCATTAACGCTGTCCAGCGGCGGCAGCAGCGGATCGTGATGCGGCGCATCGGCGGCGACTTGGACGGAGCGCCTGTAGGCGACCGCGTGCAGCATGGTCAGCGGATTTAGGTCGGCGGCGCGGCCAATGCGCAAATGCTGTGAGCCCGGATGAATTATGATTATCTTGGGCGCCTCCAGCGGCTGGCTGGGCGGTTGCTGGTGCGGCGCACGGCCGCTGCTTGTGCTGCTCGCCCGCGAACGCCTGTTGCAATTGTTTGACTTGTTTAGCTTGGCTTTCTCGCCCATCGCGCTGACGGCTGCTACTCACTGCATTATTTAATGAAAAGCTGCGACATGAAAGGCCGCGACAGCCGGTGCAAATATTTTAAGGCTTGCATCGAATAGCAACTGTGCGCGCTAACGCTGCGTTTCCACTGCAAGCGTTTTCCTATCGCATCGCTCGATAGCGCACGGTGTGCCCATAACTAACAAATAATTTAAGATTTAACAAAATATAACTATTTTTTTAAGGTTAAATATTAACTCTCTTTTTCTATACCTTATTCTCTTTATTAAAGGTGAAAAGAGAGATAAACAATTAACAATCGACTAACAGACGTGTTGCGTTCCCACTGCAAGCGTTTTCCTATCGCATCGCTCGATAGCGCACGGTGTGGCCGTAACTAACAAATAATTTAAGATTTAACAAAATATAACTATTTTTTTAAGGTTAAATATTAACTCTCTTTTGCTATACCTTATTATTCTCTTTATTAAAAAGAGAGATAAACAATTAACAATCGACTAACAGACGTGTTGCGTTCCCACTGCAAGCGTTTTCCTATCGCATCGCTCGATAGCGCACGGTGTGCCCATAACTAACAAATAATTTAAGATTTAACAAAATATAACTATTTTTTTAAGGTTAAATATTAACTCTCTTTTGCTATACCTTATTATTCTCTTTATTAAAAAGAGAGATAAACAATTAACAATCGACTAACAGACGTGTTGCGTTCCCACTGCAAGCGTTTTCCTATCGCATCGCTCGATAGCGATAACAAAATATAACTATTTTTTTAAGGTTAAATATTAACTCTCTTTTGCTATACCTTATTATTCTCTTTATTAAAAAGAGAGATAAACAATTAACAATCAACTAACAGACGTGTTGCGTTCCCACTGCAAGCGTTTTCTTAACGCTCGGTGTTGCCATAGTTGAAAATACTTCTAGATTAAACAAAATAGTTTATTTTTACATTGGTTAAATATTAATTTTATTTACTATACCTTATTATTTCCGTTATGAAAGGTGAAAAGAGTGAGAGAGGGGGAGAATTATGTGAATCGATTAGCGGACGCATGCTGAACAAGAAGATGCTAAGAAATGCAGTGAGAACGGTTCGGAGTCTCACAGCACGCAGCTTCAGTTTGTGTTTACCATTAACATATCGATAGTTCGTGACTTTCTATCGCCTTATCGATAACACAGTCTCCAGGAACGTGCTGCGTCTTTTGTTTTTTAATCATTAACTCATTGTGAAATTCCAAAATCAGATAAGTTAGCAGACACACATAAAAAGGAGACAACAAAAAATGTCGCATTTCACGTGCATGAACTGCGATGCGCGCTTCGCCAATGCGGATGCACAGGGCCAACACTACAAAACCGACTGGCACCGTTACAATCTGAAGAGGCGCGTGGCGCAGCTGCCGCCCGTTACGGCCGAGGAGTTCCAGCAGCGCGTGCTGAGCGCACGCAGGGCCGAGGAGGCAGCCATCGAGGAGCAGCAGATGAGCGTCTATTGCACGGCCTGCCGCAAACAGTTCGGCAACCAGAAGGCCCACAACAATCATCTGAACAGCAAGAAGCACAAGGAATCCCTAGCACGACTCGAGCAGCAGCAGCAGCAAACGGATGCGACCACATCGGCTGCGCTCTCCATATGCGTCAAGAGCATTGTCGAGCCGCGGCCACATCCCGCGCTGGCGGCAGCTGCCGCGGGCAAGGGACGTCTGGCGTTTGCGGACCGGGCCATGCAAGTGGATGCGGCTGAGGAGGGGGACGACGATAACTTCGAGGACATCGAAGAGGAAGAGGTGAGTGTCTGTGGCTAAACACTAGCTGAATGCGATGAAACTAAGCGCTACTTTTTTTTCAGATCGACTCGGATGAGTGGGAAAAACTGGCCGAAAATCCATTGACCGAACGCGATTGCCTGTTCTGCAGCCATCAGAGCGCGGATCTGGTGGAGAACCTCAAGCACATGTCCGTCAAGCATTCGTTCTTCATACCCGACACCGACTACTGCACAGATATTGAGGGCCTGCTCTACTACCTGGGCGAAAAGGTGGCCAACTACTTCATTTGCCTGTGGTGCAACGATCGTGGCAAGACCTTCTATTCCCTGGATGCTGTACGCAAACATATGGTCGATAAGGGACACTGTCAGATGCTGCACGAAGGCGTCGCCCTGGCCGAGTATGCCGAATACTATGATTACAGTGCCAGTTATCCGGATCATGTACGTATCTATCCAAATTATCCGATATCGATAACAAGAGTCGAATTTTCTGTGACGTCACATTCGATTGGTCCAATTTGAGTCAAAGTCGAGAGCGAAGCTTCATCCCGTTGCTCAATGAGTTGCCACCTATTGTAAATCTCTCTCTCTCTCTCTCCCTTTCTTTGTTCCTTCGCTCACAGAAAGAGGGCGTGGACATTGACGAAGAGGTTGTGCCCGATCTGCTTGACGGCGACGAGTACCAGCTGGTGTTGCCATCCGGCGCAGTTATCGGCCATCGCTCGCTGCTGCGCTACTATAAGCAGCGGTTGCAACCGACGCGCGCAGTTGCGCTCAAGAAATCGGATCGGAAGCTGCATCGCGTGCTGAGCGAATATCGGGCGCTCGGCTGGACGCAGACGCAGCAGCAGGCGGCGGCGCGCAAGGCGCGCGACATTCATCTCATGAAGCGCGTGCAGTCCAAGTGGCAGATGCAGTTGGGCACCAAGGCGAACAAGCTGCAGAAGCACTATCGTGCCCAGGTGCTCATTTAAGTCAGATCATAGATCAGAAGGAAATGAAATATACAACTTGTGGCAATTGTTTTTTGTTTTTTTTTTTTTGTTGCTTTTAAATAAAGCTAAATTGGATTTCATTTGAAAAATTACTGCGCAATTGCTCTTTGAATAAAAGTACATAATTTAAATTAAAAATTAAATAAAATTTACTTTTGATTCTGTATAAGTAAAATTATTTCGTTATGGTTACATTAAAGTTATGCAATTAAAACTAGGTAAAAAAAAAAACTGTTCTAATTCATAAGAACACTTGCTAACTGTAAACGCGATGAGCGATGTGTGTGCTTGTGTGTGAGCGAGACGGCTGCATGGTGAGAGCGTGATTTAAATAAACCGATGCGGTGTGTGTGTGTGTGTGTAAATTTTAGCTAGCTATGAATGTTTGTGTGTGTGTGTGAGTGTGTGTGTGTGGGTGGATGGATGTGCAATAAATAGCAGTGTCTGCTGGCGAGCTAAGAGAACGGAAGAGCAGCACACAAAAAGAGAGGAGCGCAACAGTGCGTGCGTTTGTGTGTGTATGTGTTGTTTAAAAAAAAAAAAAGCAAATAAAATAAAATTGTTAAATTATAGTTTATATAGACGGCAGGTAACGCTAATGTATAACTACAGGATTCTGTTGAACACATACGCCCACCATGGGCGACGACGAGGAGGCATCGCTGCTGGCGCCCGCTGCTGAGCTGCCGCTGCCGCTGCCGGACGTTGCTGCCGATGCTGGCAGCGCAGCCATCGATGATGACGTCGATGCAGATGCTGGCAGCGGCATGGGCAGTGGCAGCGGCGCCAACGGTTGCGGATGATAAAGCAGCGCCGTATAGGACGCCGGTCCCGAGCCAGCCGGACCGCCGGCAGCCGAGGCACTGATAACGCTCGAATCAGTCATCATCAGATGCGACGCAGCTGCGGACATGTTGCCGTAATGATGCATCAGGTCCAGCGGCAGCGAAGCTGGCGCAAAGCTGTGATGCGGCTGGGGCTGCGGTTGCATTTGCATTTGATGTGCGGCGGGTGGTAGCGGCGGCAGCAGCATCGACGGTGGCGGTGGCTGCGGCTGCGCTGCACCGTTATGCTTAATGCTGCTGAAATTCGGATGCGGGCCAATGCCAACGCCAGCGCCGACACCGCTGCTGCGCATGCGTCCAAAATGCGGCTGGCCAAGACGCAGCGCTGCCGCTGCCATAGCCACAGCGGATACTGGCGGCAGCGGCGGCGGCAGCATCTGTTGCGCCAGCGGCGGATCACAGTCCATGGCGTGCGGATAGCTGTTGCCCATGTAAATGTTGCGGCGACCGCTGTTGCAGCCGATGCCGACGCCGCTGCTGTGATTTAAGCTATTCAGACTGTTAATGTTGTTGTTGTTGTTGCTAATGTTAATGTTGTTGTTGTTGTTGGTCGCTGCTGTTGACGCTGGCTGCGGCTGCAGACTGAGCGCCGAAAAGTTCATCGCATTGGCCGCAACTGTCGTGTTGTTGTTGTTGTTGTTGATGTTGCTGTGATTGTTGTTTGTGTGATGCAATAGCAGACCTGCAAAAGGCAAATGTTAAAGAGTTCAATCAAAATTGCAGCTGTAAATGATAAGAGCGAGCGCCAGTGCAAGGTTGCCACACTGCAAAAGTTTGCTTCTGTTGTTGGTGTTTTTTTGTTTTTTTTTTTTTTGTTGATTATATCATAAATTTTTATTGAAGGGTTTTTTACGCTTTTTTTTGTTGTTTTGCTTTTAGTTTTCTTTCTTTTTTTTTTTTGTTTTGCATTTAGAATTGTTTTTTTTTTTTGGTTTTTTAACTTATTAATTAGTAATCATTCATAAATTATTTCGTACTCATTAAACTTAAACCATCAGCTTTTATGTTATATATTTATATAAATGCCACATATGCGTGAGAGTGCGTGTGTGTGTGTATGAGTGTGTGTGTTGTGTGTGTATGAGTGTGTGTGTGTGTGTTGTGTGTGTATTTATGTATTTTGTTTATTTCATGCTTTTTATTACATTTTTAAACAACTAAATGCATTTCATTGCCAACCAGTTTTTATTCGTTTTTCTTCTTTTGCATTATTCTTTTTTCTTTTTTTTTTTGAATTTCCTTTTGCTATACTTTTTTCGTTAAGTGTATGTTGCGTCGATCAGAACAAATATGCATGAATGCATGCGCGCGTGTCTGTGTGTGTGTGTGGGTTTGTGTGGGTTTGTGTATGACTGTGTGTGTGTGTGTGTACGTACGCTGGGACGCCATATTTAGTGGGCCGCTCGCTGTTAGTTAACATGGGCTTAACATGAAATGCTGCTGCATACTTTGAGGCGTTCTCACTTAACACTTTTTGCGTTGCGTTTTATTTATTTTAGTTTCCTTTTTTCGTTTTTTGTTTTTTGTTTTTTTTTTCTTTTCGTTTTAGGGTATTGTTAAATTTTGTTGCGTGATTTCTAAATATGCATTTAATTTTTTTTTGGTATTCCACATTTGGCCTAAATCTAAATGCTTGCAATTCATGTTCAAGTTTTGCTTTTATTTAATATTTCGTTTTTCTTCTGCGCTTTATGCAATATTCTCAACTAAACTATGTGTGTGTGTGTGTTTGTGTGTTTGTGTGTTTGTGTGTGTGGATGCGTATTTCTTTCTTGTAATTTAACTTAAATTTAAAACACTCTTGTTTTCGGCTTTTGCTTTAAGTATTTTACACAACTTTTTAAAGTTTCTGATTTTATTTATTAATTATTTGTTAAATTCTTGAATTGTTTACTCGGGGGCTAACACTAAATTGTTGAATTATGCATACACACATATATAACTCACATCGCATCTCTCCAACTCTTCCTCTCTCTCTCTCTCTCTCTCTCTCTATCTCTATATCTCTTTCTCTGCTTGTCTCTGTCCGAGTGTAATAAAAATTGATTTCTTTCATTTTTTATTTTCGTTTTCGCATCATTTATCTCATATATGTCTACACATGTATATGTATGTATGTACATATGTATGTGTATGTCTGTCTCTGTGTGTAACTGTTAAATGCTAGAGTTTTGCTTTTAGTACTGTTTTATATTGTTGTTATGCAAACGATTTCCATTTGAATTATTATTTGTATTATCAATATTATTATTTATTAATATGCCTAAACGCTAAACTTGTAACGTTAATTAATTTGCATGCCCATTTTTTGTTTTGTTTCGTTCGTTTTTTTTTTTTTCATTTAATATTAAATTAGTTTTTTGCTATTTTCACACGCCTAAAACTATGATTTGTGTTTAAGATTTGGTATTTCGTATTTTCTGCTTTTCTTCTTCTTCTTCTTCTGCTTCATATCAATAAAAACATGCTCAATTATTTACTGTTACTGTTTGCCAAAGCTGTTAGCTAACAGCTGTTAAGCTACAGCTTAGCTGCTTTCGTTATTTAACATTGCTTTTACATTTGAATAAGCACAATTTTGTTTTTCAAGAGATTTCTTACGTATGCGCAATGAAAGTTGTGTGTGTGTGTGTGTGTGTGTGAGTGTGGGATAGCTGCATCTAGGTTGCACGAGAGTAGAGCTTAACAATACTTGTGTGTGCGTATGTGTGTGTGTTTTGTGTGTGTGTGTGTGTGTGTGAAAGAGAGTGCAAAAGTGACAAAGTGTGTGAAAGAGCGTTCTTTTGTCTTTACATTTTCTTGCTTTGGGTTCTTCACTTCCTATGCAAATATCACAAAAATCGCCAGTGTTGTATAAGACAGAACTGAGAAAACACTCGACCAATCAAAATGAATATATAAAATGGAAAAGACGATGAAAGCATGCATCAATTAGTTTTGTTTTGTGGGCGGCAGATCAACCTTTGAATGTTTTCGTTTTCGTTTTCGTTTTCATTTTGGAAGCATTGTGAACCGTTTTACAACTATGTGTATGTGGTAGAATCAGTCTCAGTAAATAACGCCTAAACACAAGTCAACTGTAAAACCGACTGCGCAATGCTCTGTTCACAGCGTATCAGCAGCTAACAGCGTTGATTCATTTTGTCGACAACGGGGGGAGCACGATCTCTATAGCATGTCTCTAGTTGCAAGCCTCAAGGTTTCTCCAATTACTTTCTGAACAGAGCATTAACAGAGTGCAGTGCTGATCGCCGACAGTGCTGTAAACAGCTTAACAGTGCGCTGTTAACTCGTTGGGGAGTGGAAACGAGCTTGGGGCTGGGTGTTGGATGTGTGTTTGTTGTGTGAGGGAAGAGCGTAAACAACCAAAAGAGTAGGCAAGCATGACAACAATATATATATAAATATATATATATATACGTTTTGACAGTTGACAGCGTCTGTGAGTGTGTGTGTGTGTGTTATACATTACATAGAACTGTTAAGTAATTGCTGTTGCTGTTCTTTATGACTTGAATGCTTTACGTTACTATCAGCTATGTGTGTGTGCAATTGTTGCCTCAATCTCTCTCTATTATCAATACATACACACAAGTATATAGCCTATGTACACACTTTCATATATATGCATATGTATGCGTGTGTGTATGTACGCTGTGATGTTAAATTTACTGTTTAACTTATCGTTCTATTTCATATTATATACATAATATATATATATATATATATATAGCATATGCATATTATATATATATTTATTTCTTTTGTCTTTATGTATGTATGTATATATATGTATGGCAGTCATTAAGAAAGTCGTTAAGGATTCCTTGTTTAATGTGTTGCTTATATTTTTAACAGTTTTCTCATCATTTAAATATTTACTTCTTTTTTTTTTTGTATTTTTTTTCTTTTATTCTTACGTTGCCTTAATTTACAATACTATGGCCCTAATTGCTTACAAGTTAATGCTTAGCTGTTAGCGTCATTAATTAAAAAAAAAAATGTATTAAACAAACAAAACTCAAACTGAACGAAACAAGTTACAAAAAAAAAACAACATTTATTCGATTATTATTAATAATCTGCTTTTTTTTTTTGGATCGTGTCTAAATTTTACTTGTTTATATTTTATGTATACTAGGTGCGAAAAAAAAAAAATATATATATATATCGTTTTCTATATATATAATCACATACATATATATAATTATGTATATCCAAAAAAAAACACAAAAAAATAAACGAAACGCCACACATTAGGAAAATAAAGTGTTGGGTGTAGCTGCAGAGCCTCTGGCTATTTACAATAGACGGCGAGAACCTTAACGTGCGTAGTGGAAACGCTTTCAAATATGTCGCTAACAGCGACTGCTGTTAAGCTGTTGTAAACTGTTAATGCTGCTTTTAAGCTGCTGTGAACTGTTAATGCTGCTGTTAAGCAGCTGTAAAATGTTAACGCTGCTGTTAATGTTGCTGAGCTGCTTCCACTGCTGTCGCTGCTGCTGCTGTTGCGCTTTGCAGTCGCTGGTTAATGTTATCCTGAGAACTTAGATGCCTAATTTGCCGTTGTTTTTGTTGCTGTTACTGTTGTTGTTGCTGCTGTTGTTGTTGCTGTTGTTGCTGCTGCCGTTGTTGTAGCTGTTGTTGCTGCTGCTGTTGTTGCTGCTGTTGTTGTTGCTGCTGTCGCTGCTGCAGTCGCCGCTGCTGGTCATCGACGCTCGTCTGTGCAGCGTTTGTGTATGTTTTATTTGTTGTATGCATGTGTTTTTTGTTTAGTATGAGTAATTATTTTTTTTTTTTTTTTTTTTTTTTTTTTTTTTTTTTAGAAAAAGAGAGCATATGTTTGGGGGCATAAATTAGTTGGTTTTCTTTGTCGGCTTCCGCCTGCTTCTGCCTTGTAAGTAGAAATGAATACGAATAATCAAAAACAAAAAAAAAACAAAAAAAAAAATACTACATTTGACAACACTGTTTTTATGTTTTTTTTTTATCGAAAGGGGTGCTACGAAAGAACACTTATAGTTTATAATAATAATTTAGATGCTTAATATGTAGTACGTAAATGCAACTAAGTTTTTATCGTATAAAGTATCAGAAATCATAATCGGTTTTATATGCATCTATATATGTACATATAAATAAAGACAGAGTTTTTTTCAAAACATTTTTAGCTACAAACAATTTTAATCAATTATTTTTTTGGCCATAACAATTTTTAAAATTTTTCGAAAACAAAACATTTAAAATTTGATCAAATCGAGTTTCGTTCTGCGGCGCGCAGACACGGAAACACACACACACACACACACACACACACACACAGACAGGCCAGGCATGCAGCAAAAAGTAAACAAAATCTTGATTCCAATTGGATTCATGGAATTTGTCTGCATAAATAGCACCAATGTTTGATAATACGTTCTATAAAAATAAGTACGCAAAATTAGTGTTGTGCAATTTCCAGTTGAACGACAAAAATAAGGGCCACAATTCAACAATTGTTGTGGCCCATACACACATACATATACTAAGCTATATACTAAAAAATAAACATTAAGATTACATTGATTAACTTATTGGACTACAGAGAAAGCGAATTCAAAATATATAATGCATATTCGTATTTGTATTCCGCAGAAAAAACTATCGAAAACTATTTTCATTTTAAAAAATACTTCGTTAAAAAACATTCAACAATAAAAAGCGATTTTTTTCAAAAACTAAAATGAGCAAAGTTTATACAAAAAAAAAGTTTGTATAATTAAGGAAACTGTTAAATAGTTAATCTGTCAATCGATTAACAGATGTAACGCTTTGAAAACTTATCGATTAGCGATAAATCTCTGTTATCGATTAACAGATGCAACGCATTAAAATACTTGTCGATACATCCAAAATAAATATTTACTTAATGCAAAATAAAATAAAATAGTTATCGATTAGCATACGAAACGCTTTGATATACTTATCGATTAATGATAAAGAAACATTCGTAAAAAACGAACAAGTTATCGATTAACAGACGCAAAGCGTTGAAATACTCATCGATTGATACAAAATATTTGTAAAATGCAACCAAATAAAATAGCTATCGATTTACATTTCTTCATATGTAACGCTTTGAAAAACTTATCGGTTAGCGATAAATGAATATTTTCATAAATACTATTTATCGTTTAAAAGATGCAAAGCATTGAAATACTTATCGATGAATCATAAATAATTATTTTGTAAATGCAACATAATAAAATGGTTATCGATTAACAGACAAACGTTGAAATATCGATTGGTAAAAAATATAACAATATCGATTAACAGACGCAACGCTTTAAAAAACTTATTGATCAGCGATAAATAATAATTATTCGTTTTCGATTGGCAAATTCAATGCTTTGACAACTTTATCGATAGGCGATAGATCAATATTTATAAAACTTGCAACAAATTAATTATCGATTAACATATGCAACGCTTTGCAATACTCATCGATGAATCATAAAAATTTCGTCAAATGCAACATAGCGCAATATCGATAAATAAAAAGTAAAAAGATATCGATTAACTGATATAACGCTTTAAAAAACTTATCGATAAATCAATATTATTATAATCTAAAACATATTGGCTATCGATAACAAGATTCAAAGCTTTGACAAGCTTATCGATTAGCGTTAATCAATATGAATAAAATGCAAAACAAACTAGTTATCGATTAACGTACGCAACGCTCTGTAGTACTTATCGATAAAAAGAAAACCAAATGCTGCACCACATGACTAGTCCACTACTTTTTTCATGTGGTTTTTCACGCAAAAATCAAAAACAAAAAAACAAAATCAAATAAATAAGGAAGAAGGAGCACAATAACAAAATTAAACAATTTCTACAAAGCAAGAGTGTGATAAAGAGAGAGAGAGAGAGAGAGAGAGAGAGAGAGAGAGAGAGAGAGAGAGAGGGAGGGAGGGAGAGAGCATGCTCTGCTCTGCTGTCACTTACCTAAACATTGGGGATCGATGGCGCCGCTGTTGCTGCTGGAGACGAGCGATTGCTGCTGCTGCTGCTGTTGTCCGGTGGCGCCGCCGGCGGCGATGCCGCTGCTGTTGCCGCTGCTGCTGCCGCCAGACGAAGAGGAGTTGTTGTTGACGGCGGCTGCGACTGCGGCGCTGGAGGAGACAACGCTGTTGCTGTTGTTGGTGGTGGCGCCGGGTCCGCCGCCAGTTGCCGCCGCACCGCCACCGCCGCCGCCGCCGCCAGCCCCGCCGCCGCCGCTGGCATTGCTGGCATTGTTGCCGGTGGCAGTTGGACCTCCGCCGCTGCCGCTGTTGCCGCCGGCAGATGAGGAGCCGCCGGAGCCGCTGCCACCGGCGCCGGCATTCGCAGTGGCGCCCGCGCCGCTCGTGTTGGTCGACTCGTCGGTGGTGCGCTTGAAGAAGTTGTGCTGCAAGGCATAGTACGGTGTGACGCGCGTCTTTGGATCGAAGTCGAGCATGCGCAATATCAGATCCTTGAACTTGAGATAGTCGGACACCGAATGGCCGGACTCGTCCATGCGCCGGCCGGCCGGTCCGCCCGTCTCGACGCCGAGTATATCGTGCAGCTTGCGGGAACCGGGCGGCTTATATTTGCGGCCATTCAATGTCTTCTTTAGCACATAGGAGCCATCGGTGACAATCTTGTCAAAGAACTTGCGCGTCTTGTGCGCCTGATCCAGCAGATACTTGGGCGGCATGCCCAGCACCTCGACAATTTTGTTCATCTGATCGAACTCGTTGCAGCCGGAGAAGAGCGGCTCCCCGGTGTGCATCTCGACCAGAATGCAACCCAGCGACCACATATCGATCGCCAGATCATATTGTATGCCCAGCAGCACCTCCGGCGAGCGATAGAAGCGCGATTGGATGTACTGATAGATCTGCGAAAGACGACGAGACTGTTAGATGGAGTTTAATAGAATGAATCCAGGCTGCAAATCTGGGTTCGAACTTTAACGGTTCAAAGCAAATATATATATATATATATTTTATTTTTTTACTATAAACTTAAAATTCTACTCCATTGTGGCTGAATACTCTGGCTGGGATTACCCATAGCTGTAAGCTGGGTTTGAACTTTAATGGTTCAAATCAAATTTTTTTTTTTTTTACTACGAACTAAATGTTCTTGTCGGAAGCTCTTAAAGCTGCAAACTGGGTTTGAACTTTAATGGTTCAAAGCAAATATATATATATATATTTTTTTTTACTATAAACTTAAAATTCAACTCCAGTGTGGCTGAATACTCTGGCTGGGATTACCCATAGCTGTAAGCTGGGTTTGAACTTTAATGGTTCAAATCAAATTTTTTTTTTTTACTACGAACTAAATGCTCTAGTCGGAAGCTCTTAAAGCTGCAAATCTGGGTTTGAACTTTAATGGTTCAAATCAATTTTTTTTTTTTTTGACTACGAATTGAATCTTCATCTGGCTCAATGTCTTAGAAAGAAGTGCCCGAAGCTGCCATCTGGGTTTGAACTTTGGCGGTTCGAATCATCTCTTCCTTACTTGTTTTTTTTTTTTTAAACTAAACCTTCAACAAGCTTAATGCTCCAGTCAGAAGTTCTTAGAGCTCCGAAAACCATTGCCTATTTTCTTCCTTTCTTTTTACTACGAACTAAACCATTAACTGGCTCAATGCTTTGATAGGCAGTGCCCGAAGCTGCAAACTCTGGGTTTGAACTTTAACGGTTCAAATTATTTCTTTTTTTTCTTCTGTTTTTTTACTATGAACGGAACCTTCAACTGGCTTAATGCCCTGATAAGAAGTATCCAAGGCAGCAAACTGGGTTTGAACTTTGGCGATTCGAATCATTTTTCTTTCAAATCGATATTTATCGATAGAATGAAATTGACAGCATTTATCGAAAAGAGACGTTAAACTATTTAAAATGCAAATCAATAGCTTCTGTCGTGTGCTGAACGCAAATGAACAGACGGACAAAAGGCTGGAACGATTCAGCTCGACGAACTCCTGAAGCTTATTATTATTCGAGAGTCGCCTTCGACTATCAGGCAGATTCAACTTACGCGCTGTCCCAGCTGACAGGAGCTGCCGAAATCAACAATTTTGATGGCCGATCGCTTGGGATTGCATAGCAATATGTTCTCGGGCTTCAGATCACAGTGTATTATGTTCAGTTCGGGTGTGCTCAGGAACAGGAGGGCCGTGCACAGTTGCTGCGCAAATTTGCGCGTGAGGTTCAGCGAGACGCCACGGAAATTTGTGTTCCTAAGCAGATCGTACAGGTTATACGAGAGCAGCTCGAAGACGAGGCACAGATGATTGCGCCACATAAAATGGCGCTTGAGCTTGACTGCAAAAGAGAAAGTCGACAGACAGAGAGAGAGAGAGAGGAAAAGGGAATTAAACTTGGAGTTTTAAGCTTAAAGCTTTTTGTACCGACCGATATAGTATTTGTTTTCAGCATCCGCACGATTCATCATCTCGAGCAGTTTGACTTCGATTTGTGCCTGATTTAGGAACGGTTTCTTATTCTTAATTATCTTGATTGCCACATGGCATTGCTCCTCATGATCGTAGGCCTTAACCACCTGACCAAAACTGCCTTTGCCTGTAAAGAGAAGTAAAATTTGTTATTAGATAGCTACAAATGATGATTGATTGATTGATTGATTGACGAACAAAGCAGAGTCTAAGCCCTAAGGGCCTTGAAGCTAAACTTTACTCAGAGGTTTGGCTACTTTTAAGTGATGTTGATTGATTGATTGATTGACGAACAAGGCAAGAGGCTGAACTTTCCTTTATTAATGTTGATTGATTGATTGATTGACAGACTGACGATTAGGGCAGAGCTAAAGCTCTTGGAGCCAAGTAGCTGAACTTTACTTGATTGATTGACGATCAAGGCAGAGCTTGAGCCTGAAGAACTTTCCACAGTAGTCAGCTACTTTTTCGTTATGTAAGCAATGATGTTAATTGATTGATTGATTGCTTGACTGGCTGACGATTAGTACAGAGCTTAAGCTCTTAGAGCCCAGCTGAAGCTGAGCTTGTAGTTAGCTAGTGTTTTGTGATGTAAGCTATGATGCTGATTGATTGATTGGTTGACGATTAACAATTGCGAAAAATCAGTCATATAGAAAAGTTGTCAGTTTTCCACGGGTGGGCAATGCATGGAAATGAACTAGATACTAGCTTTTACTAATCAATTCACATATATACATATATTTTTTATATTTTCAACTAGGTTTAAGTCATACGCACCGATTAGTGAATCAATCTCGTAACGATCCAGAAACTTCTCGCCATTTTTGATGATGTAGTCGTGATTATCATCATCGTAACCATCATTATACAACTTGCGCTCCTTTTTATTTGACGAATCATCATCACCCTGCGTCTGCTGGGCACGGCGCTTTTTCTTCGCGTAGTATACCTAGAGTTATAATAAAAATATACTTATTTTGTAAATTGTTTCAGTTATGCGATCTAAAACTAAAACTTAAAGTCTATATTCAATTAAATGTCTTGGTGAAAAGTTTAAGTGGCTTATCAAAATAAAAATTTTATATGTGCGCGCCTAATCGAGACGGTTGAACGGTAATTTGGGCTGTTATCGATAAGCGAGCGAGCTCTGTTAGCTGCAGCTCTTGTGTTAACAGCGTGTTATATTCTTTTTGTTTATATCCTTGCCGAGAGCTTTCCATCTTAGTCACAGAATTTATCGCATATTCACCTAAGTATATTTGATTGAACAGTTTCAACAAGAAAATCACTTTAGCCAGATATGATAAGTCCTTCCTTTCATTACTGGCTAAATACATGATCAGCCTCCATTCCATTCCATAGTTGACAAAGATACAAGTCATCTCATTCTTCAAGTTCGGATCAATATCGCATTACTATATCCTACATTAGCCACAGGAACTATTAACTTTTCAATTGAGTAACTCTTCAAACATATATTGGCTGCTTTCTAATGTATTTAAGGTCACACATAACGGTAAACGGACAACAGCAATGTAATAATTGCAGCTGCTTTCGTTAATTCCTACAACAGGATTATGCTAATCTACAGTCAGCTCAACGTGCGCTCGCTGCTGACGCAAAACTGCGTTAACAGCTGCTTTAATTAATTGCTCTCTATGCTCTTTGTCTGGCTTTTACATTTATTTACTTTTCAGTTACTTTTGCAGCTTATGCATACCTTTATTCACACATATCAACTTTTACAGTAATTAAATTTCTTTGCAATTTTAATTAATTAGTTGCTAGTTTGTAAAGTTTTCACTTACTTCTGGACTTTTCTCTCCCCCAACCCGATTAATATCCAACCTCTATACAAAATCGGTCTGTGTCTCCCGCTCCCTCACCTGCCCCTGACTCACTGTAGTAACACGCTTACCTCCCCACTGCCACACACACACACCCCGCCGTCTCTTTGATACCCACAGCCAGCTCATTGGCTTGGCGAAAAACGTTGCATGCAGCTGGCTTGGCAAAAAAAAGTTGTTGCTAACGCCGCATGCGAGCGTCGGTGGGAAAGAGAGCGCTGCGCTGGCAAGCATGTTGAACAGAGCGAGGGCGAGCTGCGAGCACACAATGTTATGTTGGTGTAACGAGACGGAGAGTGAGAGAGCGAGAGAGCCGACAAAATTCAACAACGCCTAAAAGACGACTGCGAACAATTGCTGCGGCTGCGGCTGTGCTGACCCGAGCGTTGTAGAAATAAATGTGCAGAGCGCGTCGTCGTCGTCGTCGTCGAGCTGAGAGCAATGCTCGAAAATGGGTGTATGCCGACGGCGACGGCGACGTCGACTGCGTCGGCTGCTGATGCTGTTGCTGTTGCTACTTTGCGGCGTCTGCCGCCGTTGCCTGGCAATGACGTTTGCTGTGGGCCGTAGCCGACGCAACGTCACAGTTAATTGTTCGCTCTCTCGCTTGTGTGTGCGTCTGTTTGTGTGCATTTGTGTAGCATACAAAACAGCGCAGTTAGCGTCGACGTCAGCGCCTGCAAATGCGCTGATAAGGCAGCTCGAACAATGTAACAAGTAACGGGGCATATTTTCAGGCGCTTTGGGTTTGGTTCTGCTGCTGCTGGTTGTGTGTGTGTGTGTGTGCGTGTGCAACAATTTGCCGGCCAATTAATTGAAGCTGCTGTTGCATGGGTTAATCATTTAATCAACCTTTTTTTTTTTCATTTTATTTGATTACTTTTTTTTATCAGACAATTTTATCGCTACTTTCACTTTGGACAACATCTTTAACGCTCTTTTCATGCATTAAGTTGGGCATTTGCAGTTTTGCATTTTCGTACAATTCGTTTACTTTGTTTTCTGGTTTCTTTTGACGCTTAATTTATGCGGCGCACAAGTGAAAATCCATTTAACAAACGAAGAAGCGCAATCGCCTGCCCATTTGCATATTAACAGTTAAAGAGCGCAGAGAGCGAGAGAGAGAGAAGGGGAGAGTTCGCTTTAAGCGCACATTTCTTTTATCTGGCGATCCTCTGCTAACATCTGTTAAGGCGCTGTAGTTAACATGACGCAAAAGCTAACAGCAGGCCAATGTTAGGTGTCTATGTAAGCTGCTTTTTAGGCTTTAAATGGATTCGAATTCTAATTTTTGTCTAAAATAAAGCAAACCGCTAAACGCAACGACCAATTCTTGCCGCCATGTGACAGTTAAAACCCATGTAAGACGTCGCATTTGGCAAAATTTCAGTTGCGTGTTTGTCAACAAGCAAATCAGTTGACGGTTTGGGTTTTGCATGTTAACCGGGTCAAGGACGGGCACGCGCTAATTGTCTAATTTCGGGCCAAGTGGCTGCCAAGGTTGCCAAGAGAGCGAGGGGGGGGAGGTGAGCTGATTGGCTTCTACTTACCTCATTGATGTGCTTGTAGGTCTTTATCAGATCGACGCTCAGCTTGCGCAATGGTGCCATGGCCGGATCTCGAAAGTGTGTGGGTATGCGTGCCTGCATGGCGCGCACCTCCGACGAAGACGAAGGACTAGAGTGCTGTTGTAGGAGGTTAGGGAGAAGCATAAGATAATAAGAGAATTACGAGTAGCTTATAGATGTCACTTACATGATGCATAACATCACGATGCGTGGCGGGCAGTTCCTCTTCGACCACAAAGCGTCCGTAGAGCGGCGCATGGCGTTGTCTGCCGCCGCCGCCGCCGCCGCTCCCGCTGCCCTGCGATGTGTCCACGGCGCCACCACTGGAACCATAGCCAGCGGATACTGCAAGAGAACCAGAGAGAGAGAGAGAGAGAATGTGAGTTCATTGACCGAGTCTACCTGGGTAAGTGTTGCAGCACCTGTCGCGCACACACCTGAGGCCGCTGCCAAAGCCCCGAACCCAAAAAAATATATAAGAAAAACCCGCCCCAATTACGTTTTCCTGCTTAAATTTAGAACTAGACAACAACAACAACAAAAAGTTCAATAAGAATTATTACACAATATGCACACAGACAGCGTTATATATGCACACATACATACACACATACATACATATATATGTATATATATAGTTGTTCGTCTCTCTGTTTTGCTCCGAGTCAAAAATAGCTCAAAAGGGTACTCAGCGAACAGTTGGGAATGGGCGGCAGTTCGAGGGGCGGGGACATTGAAACAGATATTGCATTTCGCAATTGCTGACAAGTGAATGAGCAAAAGAGGCGGCTGAGAGGAAGAGGGCGGCGGGGGGAATAGGGGGGGAAGGAAAAGCAAATTCAGCGGGTGAAGACGCAAATGAATTGACAATTTTCATTGCGCATAACAAAGATCGCGACGAGGCAGCGCCTCGACCCTCGCCCCACGCAATATGCCAGAAAACGGTGCTCAATAACATTTTGGGCATGCTTAACATGAAGTTTAACATGAACTTTTACATGAACAACAAGTCTAAACTAAGTCTGACGCGAGCTTTTAGCGAGCTGCTTAATAGAATTTTGCTTGCTTTAAGTTTAATATCTGTACTAACTGGCACTCAAAACCACTCTGGCTACGCTTAACATGAACCTTAACGTGAACTTTAACATGAACACAAATCTAACAGCGCTAATGAGAGCTTTGTGCTTATGATTATACATTTTTGCTTGCTTCAGGTTTAAAAGCTGAATGGGTATGCTTAACATGAAGTTTATTTTGCTTGCTTTAATTTTAATATCTGTACTAACTGGCACTCAAAACCACTCTGGGCATGCTTAACATGAACTTTAACATGAACTTTAACATGAACACAAATCTAACAGCGCTAATGAGAGCTTTGTGCTTATGATTATACATTTTTGCTTGCTTCAGGTTTAAAAGCTGCATGGGTATGCTTAACATGAGGTTTAGCATGAAGACTAGACTGCGCATCAAGAGCGTAATGATTAATACAAATTAGCTTGCTTGAAGCTTAGATTGCCCAGAAGAGAACTAAAACGAGCTTTGCGCAAATTCAAGGTTTTCTGTGCCTTTGAGGTTTACCTAATCAACTGATCGTTTTAATTTAAATTCATTAAATACAAATAAGCTTGTTTCGAGCACAAAAACAAGCTTTAAGATTCAAATTTAAAGACAGCTTTCAGCTTTGAGTTTTAGGCTTTAATAGAATAGAATATGAAAGCTTTTTTATAACTTGAAGCTTGAGCCTATCTGTGCTCTTCAACATTTTTATGCTCATTACAGACTTCTACTTCATGGGCTTTTATTAGAGAGTTAAGAAATCACCGTCAAGGAATAAGTTTTGTTGCGCTTCTTTCTCTTCAGGTTATACTTTGTTTTGACAGGAGAGCGGGCGTAAAGCGAGGTATCTTTAATGAGGTAATGCAAAATCGAATAGAGTATTCAGTAAATGTCGTGGAGAATGCAAAATATATTTAAGGAAACTTAAGAAAGCCAACATCAAATGCATAAAGACAACAAAAAGCAACGTAACAGAGGGATTTCTTTCATTGAAGGAAGAAGTAAATAAGTAATAGCTATAGCTATAAGAAACTAAGTAAAAGTTAGTCGCACGATGATGATTTGGGGGGGGGAGGAATTTAGCCTGTCAGGAATTGACTCAGACTCTTTGCGCTTACAACAATATGCTGCTGCTGGATGATCCGATCGCACGCCGCTCGCTTGGCTGGTGACAGTTGCTCTGAATTTGGAGCAGGGATTCGAGGTGAAACTCTTGATTGTGTGCTGGCAATCGATTTGGGCCAGATAATGCGGCTGTTGTAGCTGCAAATGGAGCTGATAACCGTTCGCGTTGCCGTTGCCGTTGCTCCAGTTGCTCCACGTCGGAGCTGGCCAGGCGGAAGAAGCGTTGACGCCAGCAGCAGCAGCTGTTGCCGCCGTTGCGGAGGTCGCGACCGGCTCATGGCCAGCTGAGGCCGAGGCGTTCATTGACTGCCAGTAGACCAAAGCCGTTGACATTTCGAGTTCGGTTCGTGTTGACGACTTGGCTGAGTCAGGTGCGAAGACGCCGCCGCCCCCCTTGGCGAAGTGGAGGGAAGATTTCTGTGTTATTAATGACTATATAAATATATGTATTTTCTGGGCGATGTGCGAGGCGTGTTTTTCTGCGACGCGCTTCTCTTGCTTCTTTTGCTTCTCGCTGCCCGTTTTTTACGTTTTGCATAGCACAAAAATTCACACACTGCTAAAAACGCAAACACACACACACACAGCTCTACACATAAAGATACACTTTTCTATATATATTTATTTATTTTCTAATTATTTCACTTCAAAAAAAAAAAAAAAATAGAGAGCAATTCCTTTCTTTTCTTTGGCTGTTCCAACGATTTATCAATCTGATGCACTCTTTTCATTTTTATTGCATTCCATTTGAAATCCATTCCATGCTAAATATACATATATATACATATACATATATATTTATATAGTGTATAGTTTATAGTATATTTATATAGTTCTTTCGGCTGGCTCGCGCGATCTGCGTCGCGTGAGATTTCAACGCGAACTGCGTCAATTTATTTCATTTTTTGAACAGCCAGCCGCAACATTATTCGCTCAGCCTTTTGGACGCGCGTCTGTTTTATTTTTACGCCGAGACGTTTGTCGCTGCATTTCGTCTTCCGTTGCCAAATTTTAGCACGGACGGAAACAGGGGGGTGGCGGGGGTAACGGGGGGGGGGGGGGGGGTAATGGGATGGCGAAGCGTGATATGCGCCCTGAACCCATCAAATACGGCACCTGATCATGATAACGATCATGCTGCTACTGCTGATGATGATGATAATGATGTTGCTGATCCGCATTACGGCACGTTCGTTGAGCCAGAGTTGCCAGCACACAGCAAATTCTGTTGGGGCGGCAATCAGTTCAGGTTTAATTGTCAAGCTTTAAGCTTGACTTTGCTTGAACGTACTTTTTTTTTTAAATATTTTTTTTTACAAATGTTTTTTGTATTAAATCAAAAATAGCATACATTTTTATTAGCCTAGCCTGGTTGGGTTTCTCAGGCTTTATCGTGGACAAAGGTCAAAGGCGGCTTTTTTGAATAAGGCTGGATCGTCACGTCGGTAGTCGGGGGACTCTGGGGGCGTCTCCTATGTCGTTTTTTTATTATGCGCCAGTGTTGCCACCCAAAGCTGCAGTTACTCACGTTTTCTTAAGCCAGAGTTGCCATCACATTTCTTTTTTTTTTTAATATAATACACTTTTTAGAGTTCTATGTGAGCGTTTAATTCTGGACATAGTTGGCATTTAAAAGCTTTAAGCTAGAGTGTTAGGGTTGTCTATCAACGTGGTCTACGCTTCTTTATTGACCAGTGTTGCCGCCTTACTTCAGTTTTAACATACAATCATTGAAGCTTTAAGCTAAAGTTGCAGTCTCTGATGTTTTCTTAGGCCAGAGTTGCCATTACTTAGGTTATTTGCCAGTGTTGCCAACTCTTTGAGTATCTCTTTTTACATAGAATCGTTTAAACTTTCACTCGCGTTTTCTTAGACCAGAGCTGCCATCGCTTCAGTAGTTTAATTGCAAATTAAGTATATTTTTTAGAGTTCCAATCTGAGCTTTTAAGCTTGTCAGCTCTAAGTTTAGTTAAAAGGTTGTAATTTCACTATACGCGCCAGAGTTGCCACTTGTTTTTTACTTGTTAAGTTCTCTTCAATTGTTTTGCTTTCAGCTGTGTTTCTCAGTTCTTGGGAGCTCGAGTGACTAACATTTGGTATTTCTCTCTCTTTTGGTATGCAGCTTATTTAGGAATTTCATCACTCAAACGAAAAAAAAAACACAAACACAAACAGCTGATTTTTAATTAAACAACAGCTGTTTTTCCGCAATTCCATTCCACGTTCACACGAAGCGCAAGCTCGTTTTCTGTTTCGTGATCAATTTTCAGCTGGTTTTTCGGTTAACAGTTGAAAAAAAAAACTTTTGATTGAATATAGCATATGCCACACACACACAGAGAGAGAGAGAGAGAGAGAGAGAGAGAGAGAGAGAGAGAGGGAGAGAGAGAGACACAGACACGCCTACACACTTTCTTTTGTTTCTGTTTCGATGAGGAAGTGTCGAGAGAAAAACAAAAGCAATTGCGAAATTTATTTAATTTTAATTAATGCCACAAATTAGCGAACGCCAAAAACGGGATTAAAATGACGACGACGACGAAATGCAGTCTGTCTGTGCGTGCATTTGTATACCCTAACATTGGGGCATGGCCACTTTGCCACAACATATGTAACCCCCATTTGTTTTCTCAGCTCTATAAATAAATGAGAAAAAAACAACTATTCGTTTAGCTTGTAAATAACAGGGATTACTATTGCCAGGGCAACTCTGGATCTACACTCTGTTCCGGAGATCAAACTATTAATGCTTGAAGAATTAAGTTCTTCTCTGAAAAAACTGTTTCTAGCTTTCAGAAATTTGATGAATTATTTCAGTTTTAGAAGACTCGCTTTCGCTTTCATATACTTGATCTTGATCAAAAGCCGAGTCGTTATAGCCATGTTTCCCTGTCCTTCCGTCCATTTCTCTGCTAGATCAGTCTTTCTGTTCCGGGCATTACATAGATCGGACCTGATCGGATCGGAGCACTATATCATATAGCTGCCATAGAAAGCAACATTCGTAAATGAAGTTCGCGCATGGAAAACATTCTTTGTTCATCAATTTATCTTACCTAGAAACGACATTAACTGGTTTAACAAAGCTGTCTATATCTGAGCCAAGTCGTATCTATATTATGTATGTAGTTCCATAGGAAGAATCGTATGCAAATTGAGTTTTTGTTTGGCAAAATATTCTGTTTGCCGAAGATATTTTTTTTTTTTTTTGTCGTTCAACTCGGCATTTGCGAGCTTCACTAAACTCACATAGCTGCAAAGGCGTAAGGCAAATGTCAAGAAAGGGTATGAGGTATTCGGCGTGCCGATGATATGCTTGCTTTCTCTCTCACTGAACTAAAGTATTTCATGTGCCTTAATTGGAATTGGAGTAAGAACAGAAACTGTAATGCAAATTGGCAACAAATTCGAATTGAAATCGATTTGCTTTCGCGAGTGTTCACTGTAAACACAATAAATTGAACTGGCATTTGGCAAGCTCTCAAGACTTGGCCTAAGATATATCTGCCCCAAAGAACTCTTGAATTCTGTTCTGATACCCTGAGCCAGCTGAGCGCACATTTGAAGGGTATTCAAGGTGCGGCATTGCGCAGAGCAGAGACTTATAGTTTTGCCGCTCGTTTTATTATTAAATCAAAGTTGATCACTTGCCAATTTGCTGGGCTATGGAGCTAAATGGTTGCTCCGCGTCCGCCCCGGCCTGCATCTCGACGATGATGTGCTGCTGCGAAGTGCGAAGACTATTTATAGATTCCGGGGGGGAATCGCTGTGCGCGGTCCGCGGTCCGTGGTCCGTTTGGGTCGTCGTCTCGGCCAAAAATATGCTCGACGACATTTTCTCAGCCGGGGTTTCTGTGTGGCGGCGGAAAGGAATTCGCTTCGCATCGATGCCAAATGCGGGCAATACCCAAAGAACGTTCTTATCAGCTAAACTGGCTTGGTGGAAACTCACGTCCGGTCAGCGAGCGGGTCGCCCGCCTGCCAACTGACTCACGCATGGCCCAACAATGGCTGCAATTGTGCGACTGCTCCAATACCCTGTAATCGATTAAGCTGGCCAAGAAGGGTATATCGGGCGTGCAGCTGGCATACCTTAAAGTCGAAATCGAAATCGAGACTCGTTAACGCAACTAGAATCTATCTATCTATATCTATCTATATACCTTTCCGATCTCAGAGTCTAAGGTTAATCATCATTGCGCGCTTTCTATGAACCGGAAACTATATACAGCTTCTTTTTTTTTGTTTGTTTGTTTATTGTATTGAATCAAAAATAGCATACATTTTTATTACAACACAGTTGGTTTAGGTGATATACAGCTTCTCAGAAATGTCAAAGGTTCTCTTACCGGGGCTATTATTAACTTTAAACTTATTCTCCTCTATTTAACACCTGGAAAAAAGCCCCAAATTTTTGCTTTAAACACACTTTTAAGTGCCAACTTTAAGAATCGAAAAGTTCGTAACAATCGGAAAATAAACACAAAAGTTATCTAACAATAAATCACAGGGCTGAGAGCAGAAGAAGCACAGCCTAAATATATTAAATATATATATGATTACAAATTTACAGAGTATCTGCTAGTCGGTATCAGAGCACTTGCTGTTGCGGATTGTCATAAGCACCTGACAAATTGAGGGGCAGACACGGCGCCCGTGATAAAGCGATTCGCGGAATTCAAATGCACTAAACAAATCGAGGCGAAGTACGAGAAGTAGGGGAAGTCCATTAATCAGCGACTCGCGAAATTAGCTCCTCCTCTCAAAAGCCATGCAAGAGCTAACTGATAAGTGCAGAGCACACACACACACACACACTCTCTCTCTCTCTCACACATACGCGTTGACTAAAGAAGAAATCAGCAACAGTTACAATTAAACAGCAGCTGGTTGCTATGACACTCGAGTGTGAGAGCCAAAAGAGAACAGAAGACAGCAACAAGTGCAACTAAACAGCAGCTGGCTGCTATGACACTCGTTTGCGAGAGCTGAGAGAACAATTCTACGCGCAGACTACAGTGATCGTTCGCTAAATAAGAAAGCTTCATTTGTGCAATTTCCAAAGAAATGATAATAATAAGAAACTTAAATTGAAATTAAAGTGAAATTTAAACAAAATTGTGTTTATTTTTGTTTTGAATAAAAAACGCCGGACCTTGAGCCTGCCAAACAAATATTCATTGTTTCAATTTTAATAATTTCTGTTTGCGAGTGCTCACTGTGTGAGAAAGGCGAAAGACAGACTTTTCTTGCAAAGAATTTTTAATTTGACATGGAAATCAAAGTAACAACTTAGACTGAAAATATAGCTAATCTTTCAATTGAAGATTCCTTCACCTTGATATCGAGCAGGGAGTACGCATTTCGTATGCAGTCAAAGATCGTATCACTTTAACATTCTATAAAGCTTAGTTGAGTTGGAGTTGAGCTTCGACTTCGAACTTAGCCTAATTCCACTATCAACATTTCTCACTTTTTTTGCGAATGTGAAATATGTTGCCTGTACGTCCCAATAAGAAACCGCAGAATATGAAGTTTGTAAATGTAACAAATGTTGAGCATAGTGGAATCAGGCTATAAATCTTTCTAATAGAGCTATTAAAACATCGATTAAACCATCGATGAAGGAGAATTTGGTTCTTTTCGATAACTTCAGGTACATTTCTATAGTATGAGGTTTATTAAACTGAAAATAAATGTGTTTATGGGTCAACAAACTGAGATAAATTATTATGAAAAATCCAAAATTGGATATTCATATAGAGCTATAAAAAAACCCCCAATTTAATGAGACAACTGGAAGATCGTGCAAACTAACAGGGGCACATGCTTCCTCATGTTTATGATAATGCCAGTTTTAGTATACGGATCGGTAGTAAAAGAAAATAGTTAACATTTCATCTAGTCTAGTCTATCAATCAGATGAATAACAGTTTATAATTTACATAAAAGTTGGTTAATAAAGGCCCCATGTTAAAGAGTTAACATTCTACTGTTAACAGCTGTTACTTACATTTCTGCTTGTTCTTATCCATAACGGCGCCGCTGTTCGTGTCCTCCAATCTATACATGTGGCTTCTGTTGTTGGTTTAATGCTTAATGCTGAATTATGTTAAGTATACCTAGATGCAGGTATATGGGCATTTATAATATATCTATAGATATACATATACATATATGTGTTACGTATATATGTATATATAGATATAAATATATATATATGTATTATTTGTTCACATATAATTTGCGTAAATTGTAAATGATTTGCGATTTGGTTGTTGTTCTTGTTCTTTTAAATTAAATTAGTGATTAACTTTGTTGCGGCAATTAATCATTTACCTCTCGTTGTTAATTTGGTTACTGAATTTGCTGAATTTGTTTTTATTTTTGTTCGTGTGTCGGTTGTATATGTATATTGGGTTATATATAATTTATATATTTTGGGCTGTTTTTATCTTTCTTTTATATATATATCTCTATATATATATATATGTGTGTGTATATATATTCTGTGTATGTTATGTTTGACAATATATGTATAAATTTGTTTAATTTATTTTGCGTTTGCTTTTTATATTTTCTGTTTGCTTTTGTTTTGTTTTGTTTGTTTTTCTTTAAAGTAATGAACACACTTTTCAAGTCTTTTGTTGGATTTGCTTTGAATGTTACGTCTATGTTATGTGTATGTTAATGTTATTGCTGCTGTTAAGTGGCTGCTGCTGCTGCTGTGGCTGCTGTTGTTGCTACTGTTGTTGTTGTTGCCGCTGCACACACACACATGCACGTCGATTAATTGTTGTTACTGTTTTTGCGTTTTTCATTTATTTACCGTCGCATTTATGCACATATACACATACGTATTTACACACACACGCAAGTTCATGCATTTGCAATCACAATGCAAATCCATTGCACACACACACACTACCTACGCGCACGTGTGTCTGTGTGCATATATATAGATGTGTGTCTGTGAGTGTGTGTGTGCGTGTGTGCGCGCGCAAGCGCCCAAAAACGCAAGACAAAAAAACTCTCTCTCCGTCCCTCTCTCTCTCTGCCCCTTACACACACACACACGCGCAGCGAGAGAAATGCGAGCCGAGCCGAAACGCGAGGAGAGCGCGAGTGCGAGCGGGTTCTGCAAAAGGCGGACGGCGAAAACAAACAATGCCAAAAAAAAAACGTTTGTTTTTGTAACTAAGTTATTGTTGTTGTTGTCTTTAGGTTAATGTTGCTGCTGCTGTTGTTGCTGTTGTTGTTGTTGCTGTTGTTGTAGTAGTTGTTGTTAATATAAAGTACTGTTTTGCACATTTTGCATGGGAACAAACATTTCATGAGCGAATTAACGAAACACAACAAAAATAACACGCACGATTTTTGCTTTTCTTTTTTGTCATAAACGCTGAACACAGTAGTTGTTGTTGTTGTTGTTGTTGTTGTTGCTGTTGTTGTTGTTGTTGCTGTTGTTGTTGTTGCTGCTGCTTTGTTGTTGATGTCGTCTTGGAGAGCTGCAAAAGGAAACAGAATAAAGAAAAGCTTAGTTGCACATTTTATAAACAGTTCATTACGGTTATACATATATACAAATAAATAAACGTAGGTATCTGTGTCTGTGTGTGTGTTAGTGTGTGTGCGCAAAAATAAAATTCAATAACATTTTGCGCGGCGCAAAAGAAAAAAGAAACCAAATAAAGGAAAAAAAACACGCGCCGCTCACACGCTGGACTCACACACACACACATGCACGCGAAAGCGCTGCCGCGCTCTCTTCACTCTCTCTCTCTCTCACTCTCTTCTCACACTGTATTCTGGCAAGCGCGGCAGGTGAACGAACGACACGCGACGCATGTGTCTGTCTGTCTGCCCGTCTGTTGTGTGTGTGTGTGTGAGAGGAAGAGCGCATGCGAGTTCTAGCAGCAGCGCGGCTAAGAAGCTTGAGCGCCACGCGCACTCACACACACACGCATACACATACACATACACAAATAGGCAGCAGTCATAGAAAGCCCGACTTAAAGCTGTGTGCTATGGCTGACAGCTGTTAAGCGCCTTTGTTGTTGCCAGGCCAAGCTTCTGCTCTTTTCTAATTAAATGTGTGCGCAAATGTTTTAATATGTTTAACAGTCACCCCACAAACGCATACACACACACACACACACACACGCACAGTGAGCGGCGAATTGCGGTGAAAGTGTTTGTTGCTATTATTCTGATATATTTTGGCATTTGTTTGCGCTGCCTGTTGCCATGCAAATTGAACGAACAGTGTTGCCACATAATTGCAAATGCTGCAGCAAGGCACATTATTCACGCACGCACACACACACACATACATACATTAGCAGCCGGCACAAGTTCAGTGCAAGCCGAAAACCAGTTTCATCATGAATGATTCTTTTTAATTCTCTGATTCACACGCTGCAAAAACAAAAAACAACAAAACAACAAAAAGCCACATTTGGCGTATGCGTCACGGCGACGACATTCAAATGGCATCTGATAGTCATGAGCATTAATCACCAGTGTTGTCCCAATTCTTGAAAAACCAACACACAAAAAAGCTAGTTTAAGCTTGTAAAGAGCTAAAAGTTAAATTTTAAGCATATAAGCTGTCATATATATGTATACAAAATATGTCAGCTTGTTTATATATGTTTTATTCATTCTCCATTCAAATTTTAATTGCATTAAATAAGTATTGCCATGCATAAAAAGTTGTTTTAATGTATTACTTCATATTGAAATAATTCATATTTATAATTCCATTCAACTGACTTCCCAAATGATAACAGAAAAAAATATAACAAAGTTTTCAAGCTTTTAGCGTATTTGCATTTTGAAAACAAAGTTTGACAACACTGAACAGCATGCAACTCATGGACTGTGGTCACACACAAACACAAACACACACACACACAGTTGAGTGTGGCCATCAATCAAAAAACTATGCGCGTTGCCATCAGTCAAGACAGCTTATCAATTGCACGAGTTGTGCTTGTGACCGATCGCTGTGACGTCACAATTGTACCAACAATCAAGAGAAGCCAAACTAACTGTTTGTATATACACATGCATACATATGTGTGGGTGTTTGTGTGTGTGTGTGTTTGTGTGTGTGTTTATTTTTAACCAGGCAGCAACAACTTTTCGCATGCATCATAATTTATTTTTGGTCTACGAGCAAAATCAAAGGCAAAGGCAACGGCATCGGCAGCCCCCACGCAGAATCCCACACGACGCGCCAATTAAATTTCACGCGCAGCTGGCAACTCTGCATTTAGTGGGTGGTCGCTTCCCCCTTCGCCCCTTTCACTATCTTTCTCTCGCGGGGCGGCAGTAGTTTTCTAAAACTAAACGAAAACCTAACGATCCAGCAACGTTTGACGTCAGCACACAATAAAAGAGGGAGAGAGCGAGGAGGGAGGTAGAGGAGGAAGAGCGCGGGCGTGTGCTTCTACTTTCGCTTTGCACACAAGCTTACACACACACACACACATATGCGCAGCCCGGCGTTATCAGTGTTGACATTTTAGCTATTTTTGCAAACTTGTTTACAGCTGCCTGAAAATCTGGCTTTTTGGTTTCGAATAAAAAGGAGATGGAATGGGCTAGATAAATTAATAAAGTCAAAACCTTTAATGTAATTTATGGAAGTAAGCTTCGCAGTAAATAATAACAAATGGGAACTTTGGGAGTCTCAACTGTGCATGATGATTTGTTGTGATGTAAATGTATATGAAGAGTAAGTGTTTGGCGACTTTTTGGACACTGCTGATTAGTTACAGCCATTTTATGGCTATATTTTAGTGCCAGTGAGTGCGGCTATTTTTGGGCAGCAGTGTTGCCAAATATCAAATAGTCTAACTAAATTTGCCTTCTTCCAAAGCTCTCCGCCTCAACGGGATGTATTTATAAACTGATTTAGCTGTTTTTGGCTAGCAACTTGTATCATTATTATCATCTAATTCAGCTATTTTAAGCTTATTTTTTTAAGGCTGCAGTTGGCAACACTGGTCTAAGACTCTCTTGTTTTCTCTGTCACACTCTTTGTTTGTTTGCTAAGACAGCAGCGCACGCACGCACGCACGCACGCATGCTCTAGTCGCAGACGCGCGCGTCATGTGTGACCCAAATAGCCGCCATTGCTGCTTCACTTTTTTCTTTCCTCTTCTTCTTGATGGTCACACAGCGACTAAATGAAACAAATGCAATTAATATTTAACAGAAATACATAGTATATATGTATGTACATATATGAATTGTTAGAAAGTATTTTGCGCAACAGTAAATAAATGTTGTGCGTGTGTGTGTGTGTTCCCGTTTTTTGCTTTTGGGTGCGCGCAGCACTAAAAATACTTTGTAGGCGTTTTCGGGCCGCGCTGCTTGCTGATTAGCCCCAAAAAAACAATTTTAAAATAATAATAAAACGACAGCAGACAGCGCTTTTGAAAGCATTTTCTTTTAAGTTTCTTTTCCATTTTTTTTTTAATGGCTTGACTTGCGCAAAAAGCAAAGAGAGACAACGAGAAATGCTTTCATTTCATTTGTTTTTTTTCTTTTTTCTTCTTTGTATTTCGTTTTTTGGTTAAGTGCGTAACGGAATGCCCGCTGGCACACACACACACACACAGGCAGAGACATACGGCAACGGCAAAATTTACATTCTCGCTACGTTTATTATACATACGCTCTCTCGCCTTTTGTTTGGTTCAAAGTTCAATGACCGATTTCGCCGCGTCGAATTCAGCGACGCAGTCGCCGTCGACGGCGTCGCCGTTTGCCAAACGCACAGAGACAAGGTCAACGCAATAATCGAGTTGTTTCGCCTTTTTGCTTAAAACGCAATAACACTCAAATAATAAGCATTAATTAAACGACAGACAAAAAACACAAAAAATCGTTGAAAAAAAAGAAGAGCAGCAGCCGTTGCAAAGGTTTGCGCAATGACAATTACAATTTTTTTCTCCTCTGTCCGAGCACGTGTCTGCGACTGTGTGTGTGTGTGTGTGTGTGCAGCCCTCAGAGCGAATGTCAAAAAGTGTGCAAAAATGTTGCATTAAATATTTAAAGCTTTAATCGATAAATTGCAACGGCCAAATGCCATGGCATGCATGCGTGAGAGTGAGAACACACACTTGCGCGTGTGTGTGTGTGTGTTTGTGTGCGTGTGTTCATCAATGACGCCGACGCGCAACTTTGACAGTGGCATTGAAATTGCTAGCAGCGGCAGCGACAGCAGCAACAACAAGCTGTGTTTCTGATCATGCAAGCGTCGCTGTCGGCGTCGCAATTGCGCGCTGCCTGCGCAACAAGAATAAATTCCAATTAGACAATTTCCGACTCATTCGCTCTCTACCTCCTGTCTGTCGCTCTCGTTCTTGCTTACACGCGCACGCTGCGAAATTGCGACTTTGCAAGAATGTTGTTTATGTTATTATTGCTGCACATTGTTGTTTTATTACGGTTTATTACACACACGCATGTGCATGTGTTTACACGCACGCACACATATCCATGCAGCTGACTGCGCTCGCTGCTCGCTCTCTCCCTCTCTCTCTCTCCCTCTCTGTCTCTCTTGCTGATTAGAATAATAGCACAACAAAAGAATTACTTTCACCGCCTCCTCAACTGCCTACGACAATGACGCGGCTGTTTTTCGACTCTGACTGTGCTCGTGTGTGTGTATTGGTATTTTTTTTTTTCAAATATTTGAAGCGCAGTTTTTAGTCAGCGCCACCCACCGATTGCGCCGCAAATGGCAGCAGCACGTGTAAGGAGCCAGCTTCTTCTGTGTTGTGTGCGCGTTGAGCGCAGTGTTCCACCTAGTCTACATCCCCTTCCCCCCGGTCCTCCTCCTCTCTCCACCCACAGACTTACGTTTTTGCTGCTGCGCTGTTGTCACCTCCGCCGTTACTTCTGCTGCTGCTGTTGTTGTTGTTTTCACAGTTATTTGATTTGGCAGCGTCGTCAGCACAATTGCTGCGCAATATTAACAATAATAATAATAATTTAAAAAAAAAAAGGGAAAAGCAATGCCAACTGAAATGTTTTTTGAAAACGCATTTAACTAATCTGCGCTTTTATTGCCCTCCCCCCCTCCAGCCTCTTAAAGCTGCGGCAGCGACAACAACAGTTAGAATCTACGCGAACTGCAGCAAAAAAAAAGGCAGAAGGAGAGGCTATTTTTCTCTCACTGCGATCCTGGGCTCTGATAAAACAAAATGAACACCAAGAACAGCATTTTTTCGGCATGCCGAAGAGGAAATACTCTTGCTTACATGACATAGTTGGAAACTACTTTTAAGTATATACAAAAATTGGCAGTTTCTGCTTAACATTCAAGCTTTATGTTAACAGCTGCTGGCTTAGCAGTCTTATGTTAGCTGCTAGCTTAACAGTCTTATGTTAGGATAAGGCAGAGCATAGTTAACAGCTTTAAGACGCTCGGCTCGATTTGTGGCCATTTATTGAATACAATACTATTGGAATTTGGGTAGAATTGATATAAATCCTATTCGAATATAAATTTGACAAATAAAATTGAATTTATGATAGCATCAACCAGCTATAAAGTCGTCATATGCCTGGCTATGCGACGCCAAAGGCCAGCGTTCATTTTTATTGCGCTTTACAGCACTAACACTTTTAACACTGGCTTTTTTTCGATTTTCTTGAGAGCTGAGGCTTAGTTAAGGATATTTGAGTTAGGGTAAATGTAATCCTGATCAGTCCAAAAGCAGTCTCCCTTCGTCTCCCTCTGTCTGTTCGTCCGGCTGATTCACAACTATTTCAAGTTTAAGCAACATTATCGATAACATTTATCGCCCTTCTCAAAATCGATAAATATTGCATGTTCGCCAGAACTTTACCGAGCATATTTCAAAGATTTAGCGCATGTATAGATTGCCTTATACAACACGCAGATAAATAACATTTCACATTTTGAAATTCCAATGAGTGTATGCACATTAATGAACATTATCTTTAAGCCCAGCAAATTGGAGAAGGAGAAGGGAAGGCGGTTACATTATAAGGTAACATTCCCAACTCCACGTAAATAAACCTTTTTCTTAAAATTTAGCTTAAATTTTTTTTTTTATTTTCCTATCATAGAGGGTAAACAGGATACGAGTTGTTAAATTTGACAGCCGACAGTGTGACATTTAGCAACACTGTTATCGAAAAGTGCTGTCAGAATGAAATGGAAATGCTTTTCTCTGCTGCTGTTCGTTTCGCTCTGCCGCGCGGACGACGACTTCGACCCGGAACAGCTGCAGAGCGAGAACGTGATGGCGGGCCTGGCAAGCGAGGAGGACGGCGACGCGACGTCAACAACAACAACAACAGCAACAGGAACAGGAACATGCACATCGATGTCACAACAAATATCGGGCAAGAACTGCCCCCAAATGGCGGCGAGCATTGCGGCAAAGGCCGCCCAAGTGGCAACCGCCGCGAACGACGCCCAATCGAATGCCGCCGAGTGCGCCGCCAAGGAGGTGCGCATCCAGCTGGCCGAGAAGGCCGTCCAGGCCTCGCGCGCCGTACAGGCGGTGCTCGAGGGCAAACGGGCGCTCCTCGACAAAATCCAGCGCGAACTGCGCGCCGCCGAGGAGCTGCTCGCCAAGCTGAGCGCCTCACTGCAGAACAGCGAAGAGAACACGCAGCGGGCCGAATGCGCCGCCAAATCGGCGGAGGCGCATTTTGCTCGGCTCACAGAAATCGTGCAGCTGATCGGCGGCAGCGTCGGGGACGTGGACGCGCTAAATGAGCTGGCCCAGAACGATTACAATGAGAAGCGACAGATGCTGATCGCCGCAAAGGAGCGCAGCGAGCGCATTCAAAAGGAAATCGCGTGCGCTCGCGATGAGTACGAACAGGTGAAAATGGCCGCCTATCAGGCCGCCTGTGCGGCCGTCGAGGCCAAGCAGAAGGCGGCACACACCTCCGAGAGCGGCAGGCATCGCAGCAACCTCTGTCGGCGCCGACGACGCCAGCGGCAGCAGCAGCAGCAGCGACGTCTTTAGGCTCTTCTACATATATATATATAGCACACATTTCAAGCGATATACATATCTCTGATCGATCGGGCGATAACTCCCATTTCGGGTGCGCCTCTTGTTGCACTTGCCTTCAATTACTTTTCTTTCTTCTTTTTTTTTTGGTTTTATATTTTCTTTAAGAGCTTTTCATGCGAATTTTCGTACACAAATTAATAAAATCTGTTTGCTTTGCTTTGTCAGAGAATCAACACGTGAGCTCAGCTGCTTTCACTGCCGTGAGCTTTCAGCTTGAGCTGTTTCGCATCCTCCAAAAGCTTTGAGCTTTATCCTTTTGCGTGCTTTCCTTGCGTCCTTTCAAGTTAGATGAGGAGATGCATATGAGCTCTCAAATATGAAGTCTTTAGCTTCCTTCAGCTTCCTCTTCCGTGAGCTTTCAGCTTGAGCTGTTTCGCATCATCCAAAAGCTTTGAGCTTAATCCTTTTGCGTCCTTTCAAGTTAGATGAGGAGATGCATATGAGCTCTCAAATATGAAGCCTTTAGCTTCCTTCAGCTTCCTCTTCCGTGAGCTTTCAGCTTGAGCTGTTTCGCATCCTCCAAAAGCTTGCAGCTTAAGATAATCCTTTCGTGTGCTTTCAAGTTTGTTCGATCAGGCAAAGTATATTTACATTTTTCAAATCTTTCTTTCAAATCAAGCCTCCAGTTGCTTACAAACTTCCTCTTCTACACGAGCTTTAAGCTTGATTCCCACATTCCCACATTCTATGAGCTTTCAGCTTGATCTGTTTCGCACCTCCCAAAAGCTTTCAGCTTTCATTGCAAATATCAATATCTTTATGCCCATATTAGCATTATAAGTTTTCTTGATTCCACGAGCTTTCATAACTAATTTAAGCTTTTACGTGTTCACAAAGCTTTTCTTATCTTTGTCTTGTAATACGAGAGCATGAGAAACTGCCGGTGCTAGAGTTGGAAAAGTTGGTGCGTAGGTTCTGGATATCGTAAGCATATGAAGATTATTTTTCAGTTCTGATATTTTCACGCGTTTCGAGCCAATTCACGAATATCGAATGGAACAGAATGTTTGCATGGAACCACTTAAAAGAAGGTCTCTTCGTTAATATTTGCTCTCATCGAACTAAAAAGAAGAACTCAGCTAGAATCGGGTACAGGATATCCTAAGCTTATAAAGATTTTTTGTGATTTTTGATATTTTCACGCGTTTCGAGCCAATCCACGAAAATCAAATGGAAACGAGCCTATCCATTGGGAGACTTCTTTAAATAAACAACTAAAAACCTATTAAAGGGTATCTTAACAGTCGTCTACTCTTTTGCATGCCTATTTTAGCAAAACGATTAAGTGAAAAAAGATCTCAGCGTGTTTGTTTTGAATGTGAAGTTCATAGGAAATGCGGCGCTGATGCACCTGATGCCACATGCGCGATTGTTTTGCATTTGCGTTTTTGTTTATGTTTATGTGAAAGAAAAAAATAAGTATCGTTTGCATATTTTGCGCAAATGCGTGTGCGTTTTCTCACGAAAAATGGCCAGAAGCAGACGAGAAGAAAGAACAACAAGGCGAGGCATAAATAAACAAGATACAAGGGCAAATAAAGTGCAATTGTTTTAGCGAAAGGGCAAAAGCAAATGACCCAAACGGAAAGGAACGAAACGAAATGGAATCGAATAATATGAAATAGAAGGGAACGAGTGGATTAACGGAATCGTCGTCTACCGTTCAATGTTGCCAATTGCCAAACAGCTGCTGCTGCTGCTGCTGGCGCCCTCTGCACGCGCCTCTGTCCAGCTGTTGATGGGCCTTCGCCTTCGCCTTCGCACTCGCACGACAGGACGGCAGCAGAAGGGAGAGAGCGTTTCTTATTGTTCTTATTGTTGTTGTTGTTGTTGCTGGGTGCTGCCTGCCGGCAACGTTGTTGAAGTTTTCTGTTCAAATGGGCAACAGCAGTGCGAGAGAGCGAAAGAGAGAGCGCGTGTTAACGCTCTCTCGCCCTCAATGGCTGAAAACAGCGTGCGATTTGTTGGTGAATTTGGCTAAACAACAAATTGTAATTAAAATGCACCAAGACAAAGGGAGAAAGATTGAGAGAGCGCGAGAGAGAGAGTCTAGTGAAGTTTGAGAGAGCGCGCGTGGCAAACATATTGCATTTGTTAAATCAAGAATTTTGGTTGTAATTTTATTAAACGCATTTTTATTAAAATTAAACAAACAAGAGCAGCGCTGCCCGCGTCGCTGCTGTTTGCGCTTCTGTCCAGACAAAGCGTCGACGTCGGCAGCGGCTAGCGGAAAAAGCAGCGTGAGAGCGCTGCGGCTGTAGCTGTACACTGACCGTCTACATATACATACATATATGTAAGTGTATGGTCTGTCTGTGTGTGTGTGTGTGTGTGTATGCTGTCAAACGTCGCTGCCCGCAGCGCTGCTGCTGCGGCGGCGTCAATGGCTTTTTAAAATTCTTGTTTGCCTTTTGCCAGCATTTGAGCACATGTATATGCGGCTGAATGTTGCTACCTGGCGTGCACACCACACACACACACAAACCGCTCGAGCACACACACACACACACAATCACATACATATTTGCGGACCGCAAAACCACATGCCTTCCCAATCAGAAACAGAAGTGCACAAGCAGAAAATGCCGGCAAATCCAATATGTTTGCGGCGGCGGTGGCGCTGCCACCGTCTGCGCGCAAAATGTAACACGGTGGCAACGCCGGCAGCGACGTTGACGCCAGCAGCGGCAACGCGTTCAACATAACCAAACAAATTTGATGCTGTTGACTAGCTGGGCCGAGACTGCGACTCACAGACACAGACTCACACACACACGCACAGGCAGGCAAGCATACAGATGCATATGTGCATATCAATACATACATACATACATAAATAAAAGGCTGCACTTACATGTTGGCTGTTACTGTTTGTTGTTGTTGTAGTCGTTGTTTTTGTTATAAATTGTTGTCAATTTTGTTGTTGTGGTTGTCGCCGTGGGCAGCGCCATACAAAAAAACATGTTTCACTTGAAGCTAAAGACGACGGCGACGCTGCTTCTGCTGCTGCTGCTTACACACAGACACACGGACACATATGCACACATATACATACGTATGTATGTACACACTAGCTGACAAACTATTTTGCTTTTTTTTTGTTTGTTACGTTTGTTGTTGTTTCTTGCTGTTGGAAACGTTTCATAAATAACATACATATGTATATGGACACATATAGAGCGGGAGAGAAAGAGAGAGAGAGAGAAAGATATTAAAACATATTCAACAATAACTTTTAGCACACTAAAAAAAAAACAACAACATGAAAAAAAGCGCTGTCGCACGCATACACAGGCAGCGAAATGCGACGGTGACGACGCTGCGGCTAACAAAAGAGCGCGTCGCAACAGCGGAGGCGGAGTACAAAAAAAATGCTCACTAAAAAGAGCACAAAAAAAAAAACAGACAACGCAACGCGAGGCGACGATTAATTTTCGATAACTGGCGCTGCAACTTTTTCTTCTTCTTTGATTTCAATGCACTTTTATGCTTGTTTGCTTTTAAAATATATAGATGTGTATATTTATTAAAAATTAAAAAAAAGACGCAGCACAATAACAAAAAATAAATGCACACACACACACATACACAGTTCGTATAACGGTGGAACGGCGCGACGACGACAGCCGATAACGAGAACAGGCCGACGACGACGACGACGGCTTTTTTTCACCAACCTTTTTTACTGCTGCTGCCACTGCTGCAGCGCTCGAAACATGCGCAAGAAAAACGACAAAAAAAAAACTGAGCTAATGTTAACTAAATGCGTTTTCACATATGCTTTTACTTGTTGTTGGTTGGCTTAATTGATTTATATAGCCTGAAATATTTTTTGTTGCCACACACGAAACGACGAAATGACGACAACAGACGACGATGGCGACAAAAAAACGCGCGCTCACACGTCTGTACGTACCAAAGAGCAAAACGAAAATGAAGAGAAATGGAAAATACAAAAATACCAGCGGCATGGAAAATACAAAAAAATACTATATGTACAGTGTGGGAACAGTGCTGTTAAATGCAGCAGCAGCAGCACCGATAGCGACAGTGTTGAGCAGCGTTGCCTTGCATTTATGTTTTTCCAGCACGTTTATTTGCTCACTCGCTTTGTAGCTCCTTTCGTAGCGTTGACACACACACACACCAACACTAACACTAGCACACACACACGCTGCTCATTACTTGCTAGTATACTTGTTTTGATATTATTATTTGGCTTTGGTTGGCAACCGGGCAATGCACCAGTGTTGTCAACTGAACGCTGCACAGATGCCCACTTAATTGTATTTGCTTAGCGGCTAAAAAAAACATGGCTCAAAATTGACGCTTTTTTTTGCCACTTTTATTTCATTTTTCCATCTTTTCTTGTAATCAGAAGCTGACAACACTGCGCCCACAAAACACGCCCGACGCACCAACACTCACGCTATGCTAAATAACTGCATGCACTCATGTATACGACATACATATGTATTTATTTGTGCATAGGCTAACGCACAATTTTCCACTAGTATGCTTAAAACTTTTCGTTTTTTGAACAGTTTTTGTTTTATTTTTATAACTCCACAAGAGCAGGGCTGGCAATCGCCAATAACTGCGCTGCCAGGACTCCAGCGTATGCTATCGATTAATCGCAAACATATCGATACACAGTGCCGAGCATGCATGACAATAACATCATGCAACGTTAACTGCAAAATAAATTTGATAATTTCTTAAAATAAATCAATAGTATTAAATAAATTTGTTTAAATATGTAAAATGTTTAACAAGATATTTTAATGTAACTATATGGTGTTGTTTTTTTTTAATTTAAAAATTTTCTTTTGATAATTTGAGTTAATAAAATTAGAATTAAAAATCAAGCAAGTGCATTAAAAGAATTAAGAAATATTAAGTTAAAGAATGGATTTTCTTTGTAGCGGGAAGAAGAATACTCAACTAATAAATTTAAGAAAATTAACAATAACAAGAAAATTTCCGTTAGTCTTAAGAAATTATGAAGGTGGGTAATTTTTTTGTAATGTAGGTAATTTTTTAAGGATGGGTTTTTACTCACTGCGAGCAAGAAACTAAAACAGCACCTATTAAAAATGGAACTTAATAACAGCTACGAATTCAAATAAAATGCAAATGAATATCTCGCATTTGAATTGGCGCTCAAATGAAAACCGTTGCGCGGGACACCCATCTTCAGGGCTATCGATAACGATAACCGGATGCAATGCTGCAAAACGAGTTTCAGTTTGAAACAAACAAAAGAGAGAAAAGAAAAAAAAAACGAATTCGGCGATTCGCGATCGCAGTTAAATCCAGATACGAAATACCGTACATACGTGTACTTGAGATAATTAAAGGCCGCTATAAAAAGCCGATTAAGCGAAAGTCAAACGGCGCAGTGCAAGCAAAGCTGGTGAAGCAGTTGAAGATCAAAATGTCGACGCAACAACAGCAATTGGACTATATGGAAAGATATCTGGTGTACGATATCTATAAGTATTTTGGCAAAGATGCGGTCCTCGACTCGCACAGCATCGAGTGCTCCATTGGGCTGGACGGCTTCATGTCGGCGCTCTACACAGTGCAGCTGGACATGAAAATCGCCGGAAAGTGGGTGTGGCTTAGTTTTATGTCCAAGTCTGCCAGAAAAAAACTCTCAGTTGTCTAAATTTTCTTTCAGCGCCCGCCAGGAGCTGGTGCTGGTCAAGTTCATGAAGGGCAGCCCCGAGTTCCGTGAGTCGAGCAAATCCTACACGCAGTTCGCCAACGAGATCTTTGTCTATGCGGAGCTGCTGCCCGCCTACGAGAATCTGCTGCGCAGCAGCAAACTGAACACGGATCTGGTCGAGCAGCTGGTGCCGCGCGTCTATTGCGCCAAATTTGGAGTGATCGAGGGTGAGCGCCGCTACTGTTACTGTTACTTGCCTCGTTGCAGTCACGATTGTGTATCTCTGTATCCAACAGGCTTGGGCACGGCCAAGGAGTCGGTGCTGGCGCTGCAGCATTTGAAGCCGTCGGGCTATGAGCTGGGGCCGCGGCTGACGCTGCGCCCGGATCAGCTGGCGGCCATGTGCCGCATACTGGGTCCGTATCATGCGCTTGGCTATGCCCTGCGCATACTGGAGCCCCATCTGCACGAGCGCCTGCGCGGCGAGCTCATCACGTTGCCGTTCGTCTTCGAGGCGAACTCACCCAATCTCTATGCGGTGCTCTATCGCGTGGCCTTCGATCGCTTCTATGCGTTCTACGATCGCTGCCGCGATCAGCTGCTGCAGCCGCAGGAGACGCGCTTCGCGGAGGCGCTGCAGCGACTGCGGGACAAGTACTTCGAGCAGCCGGTTGAGCTGCTGGAGCATATACGTAGCCAGGCCTTGGACGAGACGCAGCCGGAATCGCATTTCAGCACGTTTTTGCACGGCGATTTCAATCGCAACAATGTGCTGTTCCATGAAAATGACGAGGGCAGCGTCGACGACATCCGGATGATTGATTTCCAGGAGATGCGCTACAGCACCGTCGCCATAGATCTCAGCTTCTTTCTGTACATGAACACGCCGGCCGCGGAGCGTGCCGCAATCTTTGCCCGGCTGCTGCGTCTATATCATCAGCATATGCACGATACGCTGGAGCTGGTGCTGCAGCGAAATCACGATACGCTGCCCGAGGAGAAAATAGATCAGCTGCTCAGCGATTACAGGTGCGTGACATGTGCTTCTTATGCCTGCATTTGGCCCAAAACATGTTTAATCCTCTCCAGCTTTGAGCGCTTCGAGGCGCACTTCAAGCGCTATGCCTTCTACGGCGTCATGATCTGCATGCACTTCATGCCCTGGCTGCTGGGCAGCAAAGCCGACTGTGATCAGCTCTCCAAGCTGTTCGAGACGGAAATGCACGGCGCCGAGTTCTACAGGCTGTCCATGGACATTGCCGGCGACGCGGCCAATCGCCAGATATTCGAGGTGTTGCGTCACGCCTTCCAGCAGGGCTACATGGACTGGATTTGATTCGGGTTGCAGCAATCAGCTAAAATTCTTATCCACTTATCGGCCTTGTCTCACATGTTCCACGCACTATCAAACCCTGTTATCAATGCCCGCTCCCCTCCCCCGCTCCCCTCCCCATCCGAAAATGGATGCGAGTTCTGCATTCTTATCAATTTGCCTGTTCCGTATTCCGAATTCATGTTAACAAAATGTTATGAAATGCGCTGTGCCAAAATTTACATTCCATTCCATTCCAAAACTTTGTTTCATGTATTTATAGAAACAAGTGAATATGAAACGCCCAAAGTTCCATTTATAGCTTTGTTCCATTCAATAATGTCTCATAGAAAATGAACATGAAAGTGGAACATAATTGTCTTCCAGTTTATAACAAAACCAAGCGAAAATTATTGAATATATGTAAATGCCAAATAATGTTTAAGGTAAATTGCAGAAAGTGTTCTTATATGGAAACAAGTGAAAATGGAACACTTGCGTAACTGTACATAATTTGTAACTGTACAATTTATGGTTAGAAACAAGTGAAAATGAAACAAAATGTGCCTTAACGTAAAACTATGTAAATTAGATCACTTTAAATGCCAAGTTGTAAAAATTTAGCAGTTAAGAAAATTGAAACGGAATTCGGAACAGGATTATTTTACTATATATATATATATATACACACATGCAATAATCTGTTTGTTAACCATATTGAAGTGCAATTCGAAACATATTTTTAAATATGTGTTTTAAAGGCAAAGCCTAATTTTAAGGCAAACTATGCACAAATATTTACACATTTATAAAATGTAATCACGAATTAAATGCGTTTAAATGGTTTAAGTTAGCAACAGGCTTTTACGATGTGTCCAAAGATTAAATACGATCGCTGATAAAATAATCGAGCGCAATTTATAGCTGCCCCGAAATCAGGAATAATCCAAAGATTAGAATCGTCTGATCGCAATTGTTGGAATATTGTTGGAAACTTACTTTCATTTCTGTTATCCAAAAAGTTAAATATTCTGAAATTGTATATTATATATTCTAGATCGATATTTATCGATTTTATGAAAATGAAAGGATCTGCATTTGTTATCGCGGCATTTCGATTTCATATTTCAAGTAATTAGCTTTTGTAGATCGCTGGCTCGACGCGGCTCGTTGAGCTGATCGACAATTGATACCCTGTAAAACTAGGAAAATGCTTTCTTCTGCCCGTTTCACACAATTCGCACTTCTAATTTTAAGCTTTTCGCACAAAAACTCAGTCATAGATGTTGGGTTCCTTGTCTTGGTACTTATAGGATATAGTCCCCAGATTCGGACGATTTCTCTGCTCGGCTTGGCTCAACTCACGAATGCTTCGCTGCGGCACATTTCCTGACAATTGGCGGGGGAATACGCGACATTCGAGCAGCTATCAGTCAAAGTTAAAGCTGCCCTTGATTCACATTTGAATATTTATCTAATGCCACAACAAAAATAGCTTTAAGAATTGTTTCACATGTGGTTCAACGTTTTTTTTTTGTTTTTTTTTTTTGGCTTTTTTATTTGCACAACTGTTGGCTGGAAACGCGGACTATAAAATGCGAACGAGTCGCCGATTGGGAGCACAGTTCAAAAATTCAATTAAGGCGGCGTCCAAGATGCATTCAATGGCAGCCTGGCTATTGATGACCCTGCTGGCCGGAACGGCAGCAGCTGCAGAGCAGCTCTCCACGGAGCTGGACGACTATGCCACAGCTGGCAGCGAGGATATATACTTGCAGGCCAACAGCGGGCAGGCGGAGGATCTGGAGGAGGAGGAGGCGGAGGAGGAGGAAGATGCACAGTATCTGGATCTAGATGATGGGAGGGATGTCGACGATGAGGAGGACGCGGAGGAGCAGCAGGCGAATGAGGCGCCGGCACAAGCCCTTGGCAACAATATCGATGCCATCGGCCTGGACGAGCACAGCTGCGAGTTTAGCTGCCCGCGCTACTATCGTCCCGTTTGCGTCAGTCGCAACGACGAGCTGATCACCTATGCCACGCCCTGCGAGTTCTTCAATCAGCTGCGCTGCGCCAATGTCGCGCGCCAACAGGGCAAGGACACGCCCACCTTTCAGTTGTTGTACCACAATGCCTGCAAACAGAATACACGCTAAAACAATTAAATTTACGTTTTGTTCCATTTTTTTTTTATCGCGTGATTGATTGATTGACCGTCTGACGAATTGACGATTGACGCACAGGCCAGGCACACGCCCAGCTTTCAGCTGTTGTACCATAATGATGCCAGCAAGCAGAATGCAAGCTGAAAGTGCTTCTTTAGCTTCTTTCCGTTTGATTGATTGACCAACTGATTGATGCACAGGTAAAGGATACGCCCTGTCAAGCCTGGATACAATACATACGCTGAAAGAGTTAAAAAGATAATTAGTTGGTTTTAATTTTAATTGTGTGATTGATTGACTGACCGATTGATGATTGACGCACAGGCCAGGAAATCGCCCAGCTTTTAGCTAACAAAATCTCTGCATGCTGAATGCGCGCTTAGATAGTTATCGGAGATATAAGGAGCTGCAATTCGTTTGATTGATTGACCAACTGATTGATGCACAGGTAAAGGATACGCCCTGTCAAGCCTGGATACAAGACATACGCTGAAAGAGTTAAAAAGATAATTAGTTGGTTCTAATTTTAATTGCGTGATTGATTGACTGACCGATTGATGATTGACGCACAGGCCAGGAAATCGCCCAGCTTTTAGCTAACATAATCTCTGCATGCTGAATGCGCGCTTAGATAGTTATCGGAGATATTAGGAGCTGCACTTCATTTGATTGATTGACCAACTGATTGATGATTGATGAACAGTGTAAGCATATGCCTGCCAAGCCTGGATACAAGACATACGCTGAGAGAGTTAAAAAGATAATTAGTTGGTTTTAATTTTAATTGTGTGATTGATTGACTGACCGATTGATGATTGACGCACAGGCCAGGAAATCGCCCAGCTTTTAGCTAACATAATCTCTGCATGCTGAATGCGCGCTTAGATAGTTATCGGAGATATAAGGAGCTGCAATTCGTTTGATTGATTGACCAACTGATTGATGCACAGGTAAAGGATACGCCCTGTCAAGCCTGGATACAAGACATACGCTGAAAGAGTTAAAAAGATAATTAGTTGGTTCTAATTTTAATTGTGTGATTGATTGACTGACCGATTGATGATTGACGCACAGGCCAGGAAATCGCCCAGCTTTTAGCTAACATAATCTCTGCATGCTGAATGCGCGCTTAGATAGTTATCGGAGATATTAGGAGCTGCACTTCGTTTGACTGATTGACCAACTGATTGATGATTGATGAACAGGGTAAGCATATGCCTGCCAAGCCTGGATACAAGACATACGCTGAAAGAGTTAAACAGATAATTAGTTGGTTCTAATTTTAATTGTGTGATTGATTGACTGACCGATTGATGATTGACGCACAGGCCAGGAAATCGCCCAGCTTTTAGCTAACATAATCTCTGCATGCTGAATGCGCGCTTAGATAGTTATCGCAGATATTAGGAGCTGCACTTCGTTTGATTGATTGACCAACTGATTGATGATTGATGAACAGTGTAAGCATATGCCTGCCAAGCCTGGATACAAGACATACGCTGAAATAGTTAGAAAATATAATAAGGTAATTCTTATTTTAGTCGTGTGATTGATTGACTGACCGATTGATGATTGACGCACAGGCCAGGAAATCGCCCAGCTTTTAGCTAACATAATCTCTGCATGCTGAATGCGCGCCTAGATAGTTATCGGAGGTATTAGGAGCTGCACTTCGTTTGACTGATTGACCAACTGATTGATGATTGACGCAGAGGCTAGGGGCATGCTTATCTTTCAGCTGTTGTTCCATAATGCTAGTAAGCATGCTGGTCTTTAATTGATTGATTGACCAAATGATTGATGCATAGGGGAAGCATACGCCCTGCCATGCCTTAAAGTAGAATACACGCTGAAAGCGCAACTAAAGATAGTTTTTTTTTTGTGTGATTGATTGACTGACCGATTGATGATTGACGCACCAGACAGGGACACGCTCAGCTTTCAGCTAACATGTCTGCAAACGGAAAGTTTATCTACCTACATATCTATTTCTATTCCATTTCTCTCTCTCTCTTTCTCTCTCTCTCTCTCTCTAAATCTCTATCTCTACCCTTAAAAGTACAAGTTTATTATACTCCGTTACATTTTTGTTATTTACAGGGTATATAGCCATAAAAAAAAGTCCGTTTCTTGTTCATAATGTCGACTGTTTGTCTGCACTCTGACGGCACAGTCTATGCCATTGGAATCGAATATTTATTACCAATACATATTCCTTAAGTCTAGGTAACATTATTATCATGTCACTTTTACTATTAATTGGCCAAAATACTGTTGGCAGTCCTTAGAACGTCTTTACGTATTGCTAGGCGGGGGATATACAATTGAAACGGAACCGGAGTCCGTCCGTCCGTTTAAGCATCGCGATCTGGCGGGCAGCTGCGTTTCAGGCCGGGCGTCGTTGCCAGCTGCCCGATGTCCACAAACGTGCTGCGACGCTTCAGGATGCGCTCGAGGGATGGCATCGGCTGCTGCTGCTGCTGCTGCGGAGGAGGAGGAGTCGATCTGCTCGCTGCCGTGGCAGTGGATGTGGGCGTGGCAGCAGCGACAGCTAGTTGATTGTCCGTAAAGGATGTGTGCCAATTGATGACAGATGTGCGGCTATTATGCTGCGACTGCTGCTGCGACTGGAGCTGCTGCGACTGGAGCTGCTGCGACTGGAGCTGCTGCTGTGGCACGCTGGACGTAGCATTTAGGCGCGCATTCAGATCGTCGGGATTGAGGGTTTTGCGTCGCTTGGTTAACTTGGCAGACGCTTCCCCGGACGTGGCAGTGGCCGTGACATTGCGATTGAGCAGCTGGCTGATCAGGAGACGTGGTATCGGCGGCTGTTGGGCTTTGCGCATCAGTTCCGTGTACAATTTGAGCATGGTGCGCTCGTCCTGGAAGCGTGTGCGGCGCAGGCTGCTCTTGCTAATGATGAGACCGTTCTGGAATTGGTAGAGCACCTGCATGAGGAACTTTTTCAGATCCGTATACGGATGGACCTCCTGAAAGCGATGCACGGCATCCCGATGGAACGTATAACAATGCTGAATATACTCCTCGAAGCCATCATTTTGAATCGTTTGACAGAAATGGCAATGCCGGAATTTCTTATAATGATCGAGCATATGACGCAGCGTTTCCATTTCCGTGGTCGAGGCGAACATACAGAAGGAGCAGTGAAAGATGAGCAGATCCTTGACCTGTCGGAAACAGAAGCGTTCCGGCGATGCGCTGTGCTCCACACGTCCATGCTGCGCCATTGCCACATTTGTGGGCATTATCACGCGGCACATGTTGCACTGATAATACTCGTTGGGATATTCGCCGGGCGACTCCCGCGACTCCCGCGACTCTCGCTGGCTGACGGCGCCCAGCTTAAGCAGTTCGTTCAGCTCCCGATCCTTGAGGGATTTCAGATCGTTGGACAAATGCGCCTCGGTCACCATATGCTGGGCCAGACCCAACCAGCCCTGGTAACGATGATGGCAGAAGGCGCACTCGTTCGGTTTGTTCACATCGCAGGCAACCAGATTGCGTATGGAATGCACATTGGGCAGATGATTCTCCAGCAGCGACTTTGCATTGCCCACAAAATTCCGGCATTCCGGACAGCGCAGTTGCGGCTGTACGCTAAAATAAAATGGATGCTCCGCATGCTTCTCCGCCCAATGCTGGGTGCGCAGCTCGTAAACATCGCTGCTCGTCTCGTTGCAGTGGGAACAGGTGAATTCGTATGTTCTCTGTAAGCAAACGATTTATATCGATTAATCGATATGTCGAATCTATTTTAAATAAACTAAACTGGGTTTGCTTATCCTAGAGGCACCGATAAATGATTAAAATTAGACCGTTTCATGGCAGCGTTGCAATTTATCGATAATAAACCTATCGACATACGCTCAAAATTTGAACGCCTGGAGAAACTTTTAGTTGCCAAGATACGGAAATTACTTAAGTCGCTCAGCTGTTGCGGCTAATCGAGAAGATATGTAATTTATGTGTTCGTAGCTGCCCTTTCATATTCTTTTAATACACTTTCAATGGGTGCAGGATGTAAACATATATTCGGAGAAAGAATATCTGGTATTAAATTAGGAATAAAAACAATGCAGCTTAGTCACCGAAAGTCTTTTCTGTTCTTTTTAGGCATTTGAAAATATAATTCATACAATGCTGGCCGACAAACCGGGGCTGGGTTATTGTGACCGTTTGTTTGATGTTGAAAAACAACATGCACACACACATACATATGCAAATGAATAAGTAAATGTACGCAAGCATCGAGTTCGATACCATGGCTCATGAGTACGATAGCTATCGATAAATAGTGCGGAGTAAGCAACGGATATGATAGTTGGCCTGACCAAGGCTCACGACTATGACACGCACAACACGAAGAACGATCGGTTAATAGTGCGGAGTAAGCAACGCCTATGATAGTTGGCCTGACCAAGAATCACGACTATTACACGCACTTGAATTAAATGGCGCATAGCGATTAAAAATGCCACTTACATGTTCATAAGTCTCATCATCCGACGAAAACAATTCGATCTCATCGATAATAGTGGGCTCATTGGCGAAGCTGCCGCTGTTGCTCGTGACGGTGCAGGTTTTGTTGTTTTTACTGTTGTCATTGTTGTTGTTATTGCTGCTGCTGCCGGCATTGTTGGCGATGGGCGTCGTGTTCATCGATGTATCGAATGCATGGGCCATAGCCCAATAATCGTTATCGGGCATCTCGTTGGCCACCCGCTCGAACTGCTGGTGGACAAGTCCCTTTTTGCCCAAATGATTCTCCTGCATATGGGTAATGATGACGCGCTCCAAGGCATGCCCCTGCGGGCAGTGGGCACATTTGTATTGAAATCCAATCTTATGCCGTGTCTCGCAGTGCTTACGCATGCGCTGGTAACTGTTGGCCGCCCCGTCGCACGAATTGCAATGGAAGCCCAATGTATGCCAGTTCTTCACCTTGCAACGCTGATAGTTCTTAATGGGCTGCACCCGCTGCTCGGGATGTTCGCGTCGCATATGCTGGATCATTGCCGTCACATCCTTATCGCACACACTACAAAACGCACAGCTGAACTGATGTTTCCGTCCGTGCACCTGTGCCATGTGAGCCAATATCTGGCCCTGGTTGGGCACCACCACGGTGCACAGGTTGCATAGCCAATCTTCAGGGCTGGTGCGTAAAGCCAGGGCTGAAAAAATGTAAATGAGTTCAGGGGTCAAATGTGAAATATTCTAAATAGAGATCATAATTAATTGATGCTTCTTCCCTAAAAATATACAAAGGAAGCCGACGACGGATGATATCTATTAGCCAGAAGGAAAAACGTTCCAAGCAAACGCTAACTAAAACGAATTCGATTTAGGAGACAAAAGATCCAGAGGCATGAGAGGAGCCTCTACAGAGTCTAGTCTAGTGATGCCTCGGGCTAATGCTGGACATATGTGTGTATATGGAGCGAGTCGCCTAGCAAGCTTGAAATGCCTTCGGAATAGGAGCTTGCAGCTGGTTATTGGTGAACCTAAGTTCTAATCACCGCAGAGGAGGGATTCGGAGGAGGGATTCCGGCGCCATTAACTTGTTAAGATGAACTTCCAGCCGCTTGGGCATCCCTTGGAGCGATAGGCGACAGTTCTTAACAGAGAGACCTTATTGCTGGTTGGCGATCGGAATAAATACGGATGCTTCTTCCACTGACTCTCAGACGGGCAATTAGCTCCACTTGAAGGGGATCATGAATTGTAGAAAGCTTTCAGCTACTGGGAGATCCCGCCTATCGATCTGAGCTCAAGTTGGATGCGGTCAGACAAACAGACAAGGCTAAATTGACTCAACTCGTCGACTCAATTAATTTAACCCCTATTTTTAATGGTTTTTAATGGTTCAATGGATCATTTCTAGATAAAAGGTAAGTTCCCATAGACACTGTCCTCTTATACTCACATGACTTCATCCAACGGATCTCGCTGTTGAGGGAGTTGTCGTTGCGCCTGTGGATGATCAAGTCGACATTCTGACCGATATGCCGCTGAATGTGTCGCTCGATGAAGAGCCGCTTGGGATGGAACACAGAGCAGAGACCGCACTGGTATATGAATCGCTTGTGATGGGCATAATGCTCGAGCAGCTTCTCGAGGGTGGACAACTTGTCCTCAGCTTGGCAGTGGACGCACTTGTATAGCTGGCCATAGCTGTGCTCCGCCATGAAATGTTGCCGCAACGCCGACTCCGTGGCCAGATGGACACGACATTCGGCAATGCAGCAAACGAACCGCTCAGCCTTTGGCACATAATTCCATTTGGGTATGCGTGGCACATGGCTGCCCGTTTCATCTTGACTGGCGGCTGCGGTTGCCGAGCTAGCCGGCTCCGCCGGCGTGCCAGTAGCTGCTGCCACGTTGATGGATGATGATGTGGACGCCGGCGGCTGTTTGGTGGTTGTCGGCTTAATATGGTAAGCGACGAGCACCGCCTTCTCCCTGTGCTGGCGCAGATGGTTGTGCAGATGTTTGTATTCCTGCGACTGGAACTGGCATTCGGCGCACATCAGCATCTGGGCGAATGAGCGCTGGCGCGGCAGCAGACTCAGCTCTGAGGGTCGATAGATGGTCTTGGTGCCTTGGCGGCGATACAGCCATTCGTCCAGCAGCTTATTGACAAAGTCTTCCATTTGCTTTTTCCCAAAAGGCTGTTCGACGGCGCAAACCCAACATTTTGCCACCGCGCTGCCATTCTCCGGCTGATCCTCCGGCTGTGTGGGCAGCTCAATGAACTGCTGCTGGCAATTGACCAGACGATATTCTTCGCCATGCTGGCTGGAAAGATGCTGATGCATTAGCCTTCGATTCGCCGTCGTTTCCAGGCAAATGCTGCAAAAGTATTTGTGCCGTGCGTGCATCTGCTGCAGATGCGCCCGCAACGATGCCGGACGCTCAAAGGTTTGTCGGCAGAACTTGCAGGTAAGCGCACCAATATTCGGACTGCTGGCCATGTGAAAGTGCACATGATTGACAAAGGCGTCTTCCGTCAGCGGCACGCTACACGCCTTGAAGGGGCAAGCATATAGCTTGTTATCTGGAATCGGTTTTAAATTGAGGTTAGTTTTGCGGTCCAGATTGGCACCCATTAAATCAACAATTCCATTACATTATTAAAAGCGTATATTAGTAGAAGCCTTTTTATACCCTTGCATAGGGTATTATAATTTTGTCGTGAAATGTGTAACGCATAGAAGGAGACATCTCCGACCCCATAAAGTATATATATTCTTGATCAGTATCAACAGCCGAGTTGATATAGCCATGTCCGTCTGTCTGTTTCTAAACGAACTAGTCTCTCAGTTTTAGAGCTATCTTTATGAAACTTTGCAGAATTCTCTCTTTCTGTTGCACGCAGTTCATATGTCAAAACCAGCTGGATCGGACAACTATATCATATAGCTGCCATAGGAACGATCGGTCGAAAAGTAGGTTCTTGTATGAAAAACATTTTTTTTTCTCAAGATATCTTGACCAAACTCGGTATTTATTAGTTTTACTACGCTCCCCATATATGTGCAAAATCCTATAAAGATCGGACAACTATATCATATAGCTGCCATAGGAACTATCGGTCGAAAATTAAGTTGTTGTATGAAAAACATTTTTTTTTGACAAGGACATGGACGTAAGCCAGACAGAAGCAAGCACAAAGTGCTTAGAATTCGTGATAACCGAAAAGGTTCGGCCTGCAAGGCTGCAAGGGTATTAAATCTTCGGCGTGCCGAAGATAGCCCTTCTTTCTCGTTTTAATTCATGCAAGTTGAGATAGGGTAACTTTTTAATAGAGAACCGTTCTATTTTAAAAGGAACTTCGACAATGCGATTTGGTGGGCGACACTTCTATTGCTACCTTTGTAAAGGAGCTGGGAGACTTAAGCTCCAGGCAAAGTATTTTATTTATCCACATGATATAAGGAGTTTTGAACACACTCAAGTAACTCAACAAGCTGCAGTTCCTGCGCAGGACTACCTGGACCTTTTTAGCACCTGTGCTCGACGCTGGAACGTCAAACTAAGCCCTGTCAAAAGCACCACTGTGTGCTTCACAATTAGAAGAGCAGTACCGCCAAAGCTCGAAATAAACAGACTAAACTAAATAGGCTCCTTAGCCCCCGCAGCAAACTATCCCTTGCAAGCAAACGGCTAGTTTACTTACAAACTATGGCACCCATCTGGCGATACGCCATAAAGATCTGGGGCTTGCCTGCTCCTTCCAACCGAAAGAGTGTTCAATCTCTTCAAAACAAGACTCTCCGCCGGATGGCAGGAGCTCCATACTACGTGGGCAACAGCGTTTTCCATAGAGATCTGATCTGATCCCTGGCTCGAACAACAAATTAGGACCTACTGCGCCCGATACAACAACCGGCTAGCCACACACGCCAATAGGCTCGCCAGCAACCTCCAAGGTGCCCGACCTATCAGGAGACTAAGGAGGAGGAACATTTACCCAAATACTTAATACTGGGTTGACCTGAAATCCTATGCCAAATTAATTTTTCTCCCAAGATATTCCATCAAACAACCTAAGGAATTTGCGCACTCAAATCTTCCGCAATGCCTTGAATCCCCCACAGTTCTACTTAGCCACAAAACAGAGATCTGTTAGCAGAAACCACATTCCACAGATAAGCTATTTTCAGGGAATGAGCCTTTTGCTTTGCTGTGCCAACTATTCCGACAATAAATACAATGTTCTACGCGTAGTTCTTGATCATAAATCATGATTACTTAAATTCGACTCTCATTTTACGACAGTTGTCAACAAGGTCGGAAGTTAAATGATCCGTACACAAGAAGGGTCACCTATTATATCTCTTATTTGCCCTATTTCTGACTTCTGCTTTTGAGTAGGGTCAATAAGGGCTGAGATCCTAGAGTCCAGCAGACTCTTGATGATATTTCATCTCTTTAACTAATCTAGCTAACTAATAGCACGTCCATTAATACCTTTATTAGACTACCCTCGAATTTGTTAAGCTATTTAACAAGTAGAAAGATTAACTTTATTCATTTTTATGATATACAACACCCGATCGCTTGAGCGGCTATAGGGTTGCCGAACTTTGCGTCGGGATCCGTGCAAAAAAAAAGTCCTTTTTCAATCTTCCAGTGGAGTTGCAACGACAACTCTTTTTATCACTTAAAGCACTGACATATTCTGCTAACTAAAAAAGAAAGAGGGAAGACAGCCAAACCCATCCGAAACCCATATTTTTTGGTGATCGCCTTTGCGACTTTTATGCCAAAACAACTCCAATATATTTTGGCGACAATGCTAACAATCTTCAACAACAATTTTCTATAATAGAGGAAATGCAACCAATTTTCTTCGCTCTATCGTTATGATTAATTAAACACTCAGAGAAAGCAGGTAGGGTAAGATAAGATGACAGCAACTCAAACAAAACAAGTAATAGGTTCTAGTCGGGAGCTCCCGACAAGGGGATACCCTGAACCTGCGTGTACATGTATACGGAAATTCTTGGAATTTGCGCTAGCTGCTGCTAACACGTGCGCACATAACTTTTGTGTTTCTTAACCGATCTTGATGAAATTTTCGACAGTACATCTTATTATGCCATAGAATATTTGTGTATTCTCGAAAAGTCAATTGCATATAAATTGATGGGCTTTACAAGTTAGATTATTAACTTGATTTATAGCTTTGAGGTGGCAGCGGGGAGCTGACGATAGCTATAAAATGAAAGATACTTGATATATGTATATGTACTATTCTAGAAGCTACATATCAAGTTTTGTGACTCTAGCTCTTATTATTTACCAAAACATGATATCGATATCGATTTTTGTCGATTACTTGGAAACGGGGCAAGTTATCGAATATCGGAAACAAATTCGATCTGCGCGGAGACTAGGTGGACCTACAGCTAAAATTTCAGGTCTATAGCTCTTATAGGCTCTGAGATCCTTGCGTTCATACATACGGACGGACGGACGGACATGGCTAGGTCGACTCGACTATTGATGCTGATCAAGAACATATGTATATACTTTATGGGGTCGGAGATGTTTCCTTCTGCCTGTTACATACATTTGCACAAATACACTTTTTACCCAATTTCAATGGGTTCAGGGTATAATAAAAAAGAAACATAGGGAAAGTAGTTCAGCAAGAATTAAACTTCCATCTTCCACACAATAAAATCGAATTGTCGCACTGTTCCAGCAATTCTTTTGAATGTTTAAGAAAATCCTAGAATCGAACTACTCAAAGAACTCCCAGTCAATCCGAATGCTCCACTAATACAACTTAAGCTAAGAAATTCCTTTTCTTACCATCATAGCCGGTGTTTTTGAGCAGCTCCTCCAGCACACTGGATATGGGTGTGTTGGTGTCCCGCAGTGCCCCGAAGTAGGTTGACGGAGGAGCTGCCTCAACAGATGTGGATGCCAGCGAAACCGTGGCTGTTGTTGCTGTCGTGGAGCTTGGGCCATTGCGCTGATTGAGCAGATCGCGAATACGCTGACTGACCGACGTGGCCGTGGCTGTGGGAGGCGAAACGTTGGCATCGTGCAGTTCCGAGCGCGAGGCGAGTCCGTGCTCGATGACGCCATGATTGACAAAGTCATCCACATCCTTGCCAATGTGCGGGCAATAGGCGCACTGCAGATAATCCTTGCTGCCAAAGCTATAGCAATGGAACTTCATGTGCTCGCGTATGCAGAGGACCGTGTGCGCACAGAAGTTGCAATTGGGCGCCATGCAACGGAATCGGTCGGCGACAAGTCGCGTGGTGCGCTGATTGGCGGCGCTCTCCGGTGGCTGCTGCGGCTCGATGGTGATGTTAATCTCGGCGGCCGAGTGCTGGGCCACGTTCTGGGTGAGCACGAATCGGCCATTGGTTACGGCGGAGGGCAGCGTTACGGTTTCGCCGGCCAGCTGGGGCGGCAGACCGTCAGCCAGACTGTACACCTGATTGATGGCCAGGCCCAGCTCGGACGCATGATTGACGACGACCGCAGCGCCCGTAGCTGGCTTTAGGATGGGCGGCGCCGCAATTGGGAACTCACACGGCTCCACTTGCGGTTGGCTGGGCGGACGCGGCTCAGCGACCAGCAATTCGCGCAGCATCGTATTTGTGTTGAGCTGATTAAATTGCATTAGCTCCGGATCCAGCTCGGGGTCCAGCTGTACGGTTGGCAACGGTTCCGGCTCGGCAGCCAGACGATCTCCGGTAAAGCGTCGCACGCGCAGCTTGGGCAGAACGACGGGCTCCGATTGTGCCGGAGCCGTAACTGTCATGTGCCGGCTGACCAGATGCTGCAGCTCCGCGCTGATCGTCCGCTGCTCCAGCTCCAGCTCCGGTTGCGTCAGTTGCTCCTCCGCACAGCTGGCGCAATGTCCGGTCCAGCGCACCAGCGGATGTTCGCGAGCAAAATGATTCTCCAGGCCCTCCAGCTCGTTGGAGAACAAGAACTTGCAGCCGGGCTGCTTGCAATAGTAGGCGGGTTGCGGCTGTTCCTGCTCCGGCGTTGCACGCAAACGATACGCCACATTCTCCACGCTGAACTGTGCGGGCGTGATTGGTGTGTGCGTGTTCGGCTGCACGGGCGTTGTTTGCACGGAATCCATGTCGGCGACGTCGCCGTCGCAGCAGCTGCTCGCCGCGGATTTGGTTGACTTGGTGCTCGATTTGCTGGCGGGGCTGCCGTTGCCCAGTTTGCTGCAGAATTTGTGAAAATTGCGAAAGATTGACTTTTGGCGAGCGCTGCCGCTGCTGCACTCGACATCGATCCATTCGTCGCGCTGCTTGGGCGTGTTCATGCCCTCGTCGAGTTCCTTTTCATTGTCGGAGTTATCCGAGCCAATGCCGGACAGATTGTCCTCCGCATGCAGCTGTTCCGTCTCAATTTCTGGCTCCACCTGCTGCTGTTGCTGCTGCTGTTGCTGCTCCTCCGCACGCTGGCGCTGTTCCTCCTCCTGCTCCAGCTTGCACTCGTTGAGCACCAGCAGCTGATCCTCCTCCGGCAGCGTCGGCGGCGGCATTGTCAGCACATCGACGCACGCCGATGAGTTTTCATCCTCAAGCTCCGGCTCCACTTCCAGCTCCGGCTCCACTTCCTGCTCCGGCTCTGGCTCCACCTTGGTCGGCTGCTTGGGCTTTTGCTGTTTCTTCTTGTTATTGTTGTTGTTGTTCTTTTTGCTGCCCTTCGCCTTGCCCAGTGCATCATTGGCCTGGGCATTGTGTCGCCGCAACAGATTCTTGGCCAGCGCCTGCGACTTGACAATTGGCACCCCAGCCGTATGATAGATGATTAGCTTCTGGCCGAGGCCCGCCAACGGTTCGTCGGTGAAGGCATGCTGATGCTTCCAGTGCCGCTCCAGATTCTGACGATTCAGCTGCACAAAATCGCACAGATGACACACATGAATCCTGACCGGCAGCCGGCAGCTGTAATTGTTGTTCACAATGACACGGGCGCCGGCGCCGCAGCCGGCGACATGACGTTCGATTTCGTTGAGCCGATGCCGCGGCACCTTGCAGCGGGAGCACTGGAAATTCGGTTCGCCCGTGTGCCGAGCAAAGTGCTCCACCCAGCCGGTGTTGGTCAGCTGCAAATGTTTGCGGCAAAACGGACACTTATGGCCATACCGGACGCCCTGAGCGGTGGGCAGCGAGAGGCCGTAAACGGGCCGATTCTCCTGGCCGTTGCGCAGCTGCTGCAGGATGCCCGGCGGCAGGCGTGAACCGAAGTGCTCCTCGTGATGCTGCACATAGTGCAGCAGGGGGAAGCGCAACAGCTTGGCGCATATGACGCAGCTGGTCAGCGCCGTGGACATGGCATGCCACGAGGGATTTATGTTCTTAATGGGGCTGGCCGCGGACGCCTTGCTGGACGAGCGCTTCTTCTTGTTGCGCTGCGCCGGCCTGCACTGCGCCCTGATCAGCTCCTCCAGCTGGGCGCAGCGCGGCAGACGCACCTGACAGCGCTTCGATTCGGCCAGCTGCAGCAGCTGCTTGGCCTTGAAGCTGGCCCGATCCAGACCCGAGCCGCTGGCGCCCACAAAGCGTCGACCGCGGCGCGCCACGTTCCGTATAAAGGGCGCCAGTTCCGCGTGGCTGGCAAAGCTGCCGCTGCTCGATCTGCTGCGGCGACTGCTCAGGCTGGAGGCGCCGCTGCTGTCCTGCAGCTGCTTCTGTTTCTGCTTCTGTTTCTGGGCGGTGCAGGCTCTGCGTCCGGTCGCGCGCATCACATCGTCCGCATAGTACATGTGCGCAATGTCCTCGTTCAGCTTGTCCAGCTCGCTGCGCTTGGGCTTGCGCCGTGGCGGTGGCAACGAGGCCGTCGGTTCGTTACAGACGCGCTTGGCAGGCGGCAGCTCCGGCTCCTCCTCCTGCTGCTCCGGCTGCTCCTGCTCCGGCTGCTGCTGCTGCTCCCGCTCCTCCGTCAAAGCCTTGGGTGGCCTGCCCCGTTTGCGCTTAGTTGCCGTTGCCGTTGCCGTTGCCGTTCCCTCTTTGGACTTCGCTTTTGGTTTGGTCTTCGAGCCGGGCGCCAGGCCGAAGACATTGCGACTCAGCTGTGTCTCGTTCATGGCCAGATTATTGAAGCAGGAGCGCCGCTTGCCGGCGAGTATATTGTGCGTGGATATGCTGCAATTGTCGTTCGTCTTCTCGAACATATTGGCCAGATGACGGTTGGCGCGCCGGCTGGCATTGCTGTCCGACGTCTCCTCCTCCGGCTCCTCTGTCTGCTGCTGCTGCTGCTGCCGCTGCTGCTCCTCCTGCTGCTGACGCTGGTGCTCCACAACGTCCTCGTACACAAAACTGTTACCGGTAAACAGTTCCGATTTGTCCACCAGCGGTTTGCTGGCCAGCGGCATCATCGATTTCCGACGTTTCATTACCCGCTTTTGTTCCGGCTCCGGCTCCGTCTCAGTTACCTTTTCCGCTTCCGTCGCTGTCTTCGGCTCAATCTTTGAATCGTCGCTGTTCCCGTATCTGGGTATAATTGTGATGGTGTGCGCATTGGGACCGAGCACCACCTTTAGCTTGGGCACCTTGGGCATGAGTTCAGCCTCAGTTTTTTTGTCCGACTCTTTGGACTCGGAGTTGGCCTCTTCGGACATCTGCTCCACATCGACAATCGCGTCCTCATTGTCCGCCTCCGGATCCACTTGCTCTTGCTCTAGCTCTTGCTCCTGCCCATCCATCTGCTCCTGCTCCGGCAGTTTGCTGCCGCCTTTGGATTTGCGTCTTTCTGGCTGATCTTCCGCCTCAGCGCGCTTTTCGGGCGTCTCCTCCATTGGCGACGGCGGCTCGTTCTCTACGTTATCCGTGTTATCCGTTTTCTTGGCCTCATTTTCTTCTTTGTCTTTTGGTTTATCCGCATGGGCTTTATCCTTTTTCTGCGCACGTTTATCCTTATCCGATTCGCCTTTCTTATCCCTGTGCTTCGATTTGTCGCGCTTCGCGTGCTCCTTGTCGGATTTGTGTTTCTTATCCAATTTATCCGTTTTGCTTGCGTTATCCGTTTTATCAATTTTATTTGACTTATCTGCTTTATCCGTGCTATCTATTAGTTGATCTGTTTTATCCGTCTTACCCAATATATCCGTTTTATCTGCCTTATCAGCTTTAATTGACTTATTCGGTTTATCCGGCTTAGCCACTTTATCCGATCTATCCGCCTTATCCGTAGACTTATCCAACTTATCCGGCTTATCCCTTTTGTTCACTTTATCCGCTTTATTTACCTTATTTAACCTATCCGTTCCCTTCTTTTGTGCCTTGTTCGATTCCCCGTTAATACCTTTCGTCGTGCCCGACTCCTGCTCCATATCAATATCATTCCAGTTCTCCTCCGCCTCCTCCTCCACCTCCTCCTCCTCCTGCACTTCATCCGACCTATTTGTCTTATCAGCCTTCTGCCCTCTTGTCTCTCCTCTCGTCTCACCGCTCGACTTGTCCGCGTGCACCTTCTTCGGTATTTTAAAGTCGAGCTTCTTGTTGGTCGCCGTCCCAGCCACATCACGATACGATGTATCCAGCTGTACGCGATCGCCATCGACTGTTGTCTGCTTTGGCCCGGGCGGCGTCTCGTGTTCGATTTGACGCTGCTTTTCGGCTGCCTCCAGTTGACGTTGCTTCTCCGCCTGCAACTTGGCGGCTGCGGCCTTGGCCTTGGCCTCACGATGCTCGCGATAGGTCCGCGGCTCGGCGTGGACAGCCGTTGCCGAGGGCGGGGGAAAGCGCGGGTTGCCATTGTGGCCAACGGCGCCGCGGTTGTAGCCGCCGCGGTAGCCAAAGCTGGCGTTGGGCTTGTTGTAAACATTGTTATTGTTGTTGTTGTTGTTGTGGTTGTTGTTGGACCAGTTGTTGTTGTTGCTATAGCTGTAGTTGTTGTTGTTGTTGTTGTTGTTATTGTTGACTGGCTGCCAGTTGGGACCAGGCGGCGCGTCCTCGAAGCCAGCGAACGGCAAGTCCTTGTAGGGCGCCGGACGACGCACTGCGCCCGGATACTGATGATTAGCAGCTGCTGCTGCTGCTGGTGCTCCGCCCGGCTGCTGAGATCCTGATCCTGTTGGGTTTGGCAGCAATGGCACATTAATATTATTGTTGTTGTTGTTGCCCCACTTGTTGCAGCGCGGATCGCGCAGCTCTGTGCCACCGGGCATAGCATTGTAGCGCCGCACATCATTGAAATCCTGCGTCGGCATCAGCGGCTCATTGGGACTGCACTGAAAATCGGCACTGCCAGCGGCCGCGGCGGCGGCAGCAGCAGCTGCTGCAGCGGCGGCAACAGCGGCTGATGTGTTGAGATTGAGCGGCGCCCGGGTCCGGAGCAGCGGCATCGGAATGTTGTGCTGTGCAGCAGCACGTGGAATGTTAACCGTTTGGGAGGGGGGACGCGTCTGACTTCGTCCGACTGACGGAAATGTGCGCGTCGTCGGCAGCGCCGGCGGCGGCGGCGGTGGCGGCGACGGCGACCGCGATTGCTGCTCCAAGCGATTGTTCACATAGACGGCCTTGCGTCCGCGCGGATCGTTACAATTGGAGGCCAACTGTGGGGCGATTGTCTCGCTGCTGCCGCGCAACGCGGCCAGCTTTTTGCGCGCCTCCTCCAGCGACTTGAGCTTGGTTTGTTCCTCCTCAGAGCTGGCCGCCGCCGCCGCCGCCGCCGCTGCGACGGACGGTGCCGGCGGATTTGAGCGACGCTCGAATACCATCAGGGGCGACCTCGCCTGGGGACTGCTCACATGAACAACGGCGGGCGGCGGCGTTGTTGTGACTGTTGGTTGGTTGGTTCTGCGGGTGAAATCCTGCCGCCTGCTGCCAATGGGCGAGGTTAGATCGACGGTCAGGCTGCCCGGCTGCGCTCTACGCTCGAAGCCCGCCCTGGCAGCGGGCGGTGAACTCAGTTCGGCATTTAACGTAGGTGCGCTCGGCATGGGCGGATTCGATCTGCGCTCGAAGTCCGTTGAGCTCTTGGCGGCTGCAGCTGGACTTGGTCGGTGCACAGCGTCCAGCCTGGGCGAGGGCGACGTGCCATTCGTTTTGGTTACGTCTGTCACAATTTTGGCAGCAGGCTTCGCTGCGCTTGGATTCGATTTATGGACAACTTCGAGCGTTGCCTTTGTGGTGCTTGGCAGCTCGCTTGGTTCCGCGGCATCAATGACAATTATCTCGCTGGGATTGAGCAGCTGCAAATGGAAAGTGCATTTGTTTATTAAGGTAAAAAAGTCGAACAGTTTATATTGACTTCTACGTACGGCACCAAATTTGGCCTTCAGTTTATCAATAACGCCCTCGATTTTGCTCAGCTTCTCCTCGGGAAAGCGACGATAGAAATCCTCGGCGGGCATTCTAAAATCATAGACGGATTAAATCATTAAATTATATGTATGAATATATTTGATCAAAGTACAGCACACATAAGGTGGCGCTTGTTTTTACTCGCATTTGGGCATTTCGCTGTTCGATGCGCTAAAATTCACAACAAGTTCAAGCCTCGCATAGCCCAAAGCAAAGTCTGCTGAAGTTAGAACCAGCAAATTCTCGATATATAGCTAAACGGACTCCACTTGCTCACATTTTGGTTTCTTGATCCTTATCTCTATGTATGTATATAAAACTGTTTGTCCCGACAGACTGATTTTCACTCTAGTTACCTTATGTAATGAAGATGTCGTGAAATTCCACCCGCATTTGTGGCAAAATCGGGAAAAACATTTGTATTTTTTTTTTTGTCGGCTTCAGTCATTTTCGATCATCTTTGAGAGAATTTACTTTATACGTGCCACGGGCAAGGCTGGGATATACCCGCTAGTATTTTATATAGACATAGGTCAAAATTTCCCACCCCCATTGCTCGGTCGAATCTCATCCGATTTTGACGTGGTTTTGCTCTTTTTTCATGGCCTGGCCTCCAGATCCATTTGTCAACATTAAACTTTTTTTTTTAGGTTTTGTCCGATCGTCCTGAAACGCATTTTCGAAGATCTTTGTTCAAATTCATTTGAGGCGTGTTTCGCACTTTTCGAAAAATCCATCCCTCCTTCCTGGAAATGGGGCTAAAAGTTTTGGTGGGAGACGTTTCGCGCTTAAATTCATTTCCCAGAATCTATATGAAAAATCATTTGAGACGTGTTTCACACTTTTCGCAGAATTCAAGCTTTCTCGGTGGAAAAAGCAGTTCAAAGATTTGTTGGGCAAAGTTTTAAGTTTTGTCCGATCAGCGATTTGGTAAATTCCACCCACAACAGTGGTAAATTGGCGGAAAACGTTTGTATGACATTTTTTTGCTTACCATCCGATCGGCTTCAAAATCATTTGTGGGAATTTTTTTTGATACGTTCTTGGGTAACAAATGCGGGTCAAAGGTTTTATAAATGAAATTTCAATTTTCAGCTTCAAGATTCTCACCGCAAGACTAACATGGGTATAAACATATTTCAAAATAGAAGTGGAAATTAAGATGGGAAAGGTAATATCTAAAATTTGTAGCACAAAACGTTCAAAACGGGCAAGGCCCAAGATATAATATAATATGGTTAAATGTGCACTTACTCGCTTTCCAGCAGCTCCACGAGCATGTTGAGCTTGCGATATTGCTCCTGGGCCAGCTGGCGTCCATAGGTTTTCACCACATTCTTGATGAAGGGCGCACAGGCGCGCAGCTCCTCGACCTTGGCTATGTGAACCGCTGTGTTCTTCTCCCTCTTCCCGCCCAGCTTATCGCCAACATCTGCATCGGCCATTTAACTTAAAGTAATAAATCTTAAGATGGAATAGACAAGGAAATGAAATTTATTAAAATAATATACGAAATCTTTTATCAAATTGATTCTCACTCAAATCATTTTTACTTTCTAGCATTTACCTACATACCGATCTAGTCGGAATTATATATTCTCTTTGAATAACACACAAAAAAAAAAACGATTTTTCTTTTGAGAATCAAATAAGTTATAAGTATATCAGATCTTTAGCGAAGTTGTCAAAGATAGAAGAGAACTTTATAGAGTATTGTCAAAAACTGACAAGTATTTAGATTACGATAAATCAATTAGCATTAAGCTTTGAATTTATAATATATATTAAGCGAAAACTCATTTTATTTTATAGTTATATGTGGTTATAAAAAGAATAAATAAAAAGCACTGAAGAAAAGCTTTTAACTACCTAAAAGGACGACAAGCTGAGTCGATCTAGCCATTTCCATGTGCTTGGAGACTTAGATCTTAGAGGCTTAAAGATTTCATATTCCCAACACTTTCTTAAAATCTACAAATATGGATTTCTTATTGGGGCGCACCACATTTTAAATAAAGTTAAGATATATTATATACCATTCTATACTACATTCTAAATTATTTATTTTCCAAAAATCAATAGTTATCGATTTGTCGAACATTTCCCGTATATCTTACGAGCCTGACTCCTTGGCATACATTTTCTTATTATGTATTTTCATTATTATATATAACTCCTTCAAAACACTCAATATCAATAAATATCGATATGTAGTACTTTGAAGATTGTATCTGATATCTTGAAGATGATAAGAACTAGATATGCAAGTTTATGTTATGATTGATATATACCATATGCAGAATAACTATATTTTATGTAGATTATTAAATGTAAAAAATATCGATAAATATCGATTTGCATGCCTGGATTTTTGAGCCTAGTTCTGAAGATCTGAAGAGGAGGTTGACACTAAATTTTGCAAAGATTTTATTGTTATGTTTTTTGACGAGATAACTCTTCGACTGCATCAAAAATTTTTCCAAGGATACAGACCTAAGTTTTTTTACACGCACACAAATTACTAACATTTTGGCCCTGACAATAAAATGTACAAATGGGCAGCTGATTACAGAGTATCTGCTAGTCGAGTGACAACTTGAAAGCTGTGACCCGTGAGCAGATGTTTGCAGTCGTGTGATTTACAGTCGATTTTACTTAATTTCCCACGCTGCCAAAATAATGTTGAATCCAAGATCGATTATTAGAAGACCTCAATCCAGCCCTAGGACCATTTGAGATTTCGACTTGTCACGCCTTCAGTGGGCGTAAATTGAAGTCCCCATCTGGCGCGGGTATACGAGCAAGAGCATCAAGTCGAAATGGACACCACTTTTTTTTTAAAGGTTATTTAAAATTGAAACTGTTTTCCTTTTTGTTGCTAGCGAAGTTTTTGCAAAATGATGAAAGTTCATTTGGCTGCACTTGTTTTTTTTTTGTTGTTTTTTTAATAATTGCAAATTGTTCTTAAACTCGAGCACACACTAGCAAAAAAAAAAAAAAAATCGAGCTGTGTATCGATACTTGCAGAATACAATAGAATATCGCAGTTAGGATATGATGTCACGATCTTGATGCGCATCAAGTTATGCACCTGGAGCGTAACCTATGTATTTGCGTGCGTCTTGGCCTTGATCCGGATATGACACGGCTTTTCAATATTGTGCATGCATTATGTTGCCTGGGGCAAAACGAGTGGGAAGCTGCGTTTGAAGCTTTGCCAAGCTTTCGGTCCCTGGCAACTGTGCATTACCTGGATTAACTGTCAACAATGCAGCTACGTATCTATGCAGGCTAATAATGCAATTAAGCGCCCAGACACAACACGCACACACACACACACACACGCGCGCACGCACGCACACACACATACGCGCGCGCGCTCACATGTGAGCTGGTCTGCTATGCGACGCTTGCTTCTGCTCCTTTTTTTTTTCTTCTTAATAATGATATTATTACACACCACTGTATCCAGCAGCAGCAGCAGCAGCAGCAGCAGCGCAGCCGCTGCCAGTGGAAGCAACAGCGTCAGCGGCGGCGACAGGGAACAACGGCAATTGACAGCGACGTTTGCAGCGGCAAAGCATTTGTTTAAAAACCCGAATGCTCTAATACTCGATAGGAACTACACAACAACTAAAAGTAAGAACAAACCACAACGAACATTAAAAAAATTGGCAAAAAAAAAATGTGTTTACAATTTAAAACAAAGCGTCACAAAAAAAAAAAAACAAAAAACAGACGCACACACGACGCGCTTCTGAAGTTCATGCGTTGTTCCTACGTCGTGAAAATGCGACTGACAATTGAGTCAAAGACAAGCATGGTGCAAGTCAAACCGAGTTGCCACCTCGTGTTCAGACATTAATAAGTGCAACAATTAGAGTTGCAGTGGCAACACTTACATCAAAAGCATAATATTGTTCAATGCTAATGCGCATGCCAGTTGTTATAGTTATCAATAAAAATTGAATTTCATATATTTCGTATTGTTATTGGTATTGTGCACATGTGGCAACGCACCGCTTGGCGTCAGCTGCTGACAGCTGATGCTGCCAACGAATTCGCCGCATTTTATTTCTTTTTTTTACCGGTTCTCTTTTGGTTGTAGGTTTTGTTTGGCTCGTTTGTGCTGTTGCCGCAGTTTGCCGCTTGGCGTTCGCGCTGTTTTGTTTTTATATACGTGTGTGTGTTTGTCTGTGTGCGCTTGCGTAAGTGTGTGTGCGTAGATTTCTTAGGGTAGAAAAATTGTGTTCGCTTCCCAAAGATCTGTTGAATTTTAAAATGCGCAAATCCAATTTTTTTCACGTTCTTCTATTTTCTTTCCTTCGCCTTCAAGTTTGGCGTGACAGCCTGCGTGTATATGTGTGTGTGTGTGTGTTTGCACGAAATTTCGTCACTTAAACAAACGTATATATGTCCGCGTGTATGTGTATATGTGTATGAACATATGCTTATGCTTGAACTACTGTTAAGATATCTGTTTCTTTTTTCTCGTGAACTCGAATCATTTCACGGCTCAGCTTTGGTTTGGGTTGGTGACAGGCGCAATTACTGCGAATATTACCCGGCGTTGTATGGGTCACATGAATATTTCATAGTTTGTCTGATTTGTGCCAACTTTAAACAGTTTTCTAAAAGTACAACCAAATTAGTTTTTTTTTTTGATAGTTTGAAGATAAATTTGGCATCCGATCGCTCAGGAGTGGGCGAAGAAGATAAAACATAAACATAAATCCGAGATTGCTTCCATTGATGTCTCCTGTTTTTTTTTTCATGTTGGAAAACTTTCTTATTCTTATTGCTTTAATTTCTTTAAGAACAAATAAACACAAACTTTCTAATTTGTATTAAAATGAACAATATTTGTGTGTTCGCTTGGCTTTGAAAGTTTTCAAGACCTCGCAATGTGGGTATACTTTTTGCAACGCTCCTAGACTCGAGAGGGTATCTTTAACGCTTTAATTGAAATCGAAGCAAGCACCCAAATTATATCTTCCGACAAAAATCAGGGTTTGAACCACGGATTTCGCGATCGACGTGCCGACGTTCCGGTCACTACGCTACGCAAGTTACTTGTCGGGATTTATTGAATACCTATTTGGCGGGACTTGAGCCGAAATCTTCCCGTTTGATAGTCAGACACACGACAACTCAGAAAAGCTCAGCCTATGTCTAGTTGAACCTTATATACTTTGAACACCGATATTCACTATCGTCCTCAAAGAAAACCCACAATTGTAAAGCTAGGTAGAATAGTGGTGGAGTTCTCTAAGTTTCACAAAAACATTCCGCCTGTCCAATAACCAAGAAGACATTATTCGACTGATATATTCGGAAATTTCAGAGAAATCTCATACTGCTGTCTGTAAAATACATAACCACCACACCCCGAAAAACTCCTAAAAGTGCTTTAATCGGAAGTGCCCAACTAGAAAATACCCCGCAGTTTCTTCTTAATGATGATGAATCGTTTATCGATTTTTATCGATTGCTTGGTAGCGAGTCAAGTTATCGATGATATGAAACAAACTCGTGCGGTTGGACGCACAGACGGACATGGCCAGATCGACTTGGCAATTGATACTGACCTAGAATATACATATATACAGTCTACGGGTTGCATCCTTTTGCCTGTTACATACGGCTGCACAAGACCTATATATCCTACACGCTATGTGAGCACCTTTAAGAGCTTGAGATAGTCGATAATAAGCCCCGTTGCCAAGCAATCAATAAAAATCAATATCGAAATCCTGTTTTTTTGAGCAAATCCCTTAGGTTTTAAGAGCCAGAGGCACCAAATTTGACATGTTGCCTCTAGGATAGTTAATACAGATCAGGTATCTTTCATTTTAAGGCTACTGCGAAGGATCAACAGTCATTCTGCAAACCAAACACTGGCTCGCGACATCTGCCGCGAATAGTAGTATCTTGTTTTGCGTCCATGATCTTAGGCTCATTCACACACACGTACAGCTGCGTGTGTGTAGAGCTGGGAGTTCAGAAGTTCCAAAAACTTATGACTTAGGCACCCTAATCTTTCCTCGCCGACGTGGCAAACTCTTTCATTTCATATCAATCGTTCCATCAAAATGGAAGAAATGCGAAAGAAATTTAAGAAAAATTCAATTTCTGGGCATTGTTGCTTGAGCATACACCTACACACACATAGATACATTTAAACGATCTTTTGACATTAACGAGCAAGCGTTGATAGCACTGAGAGTTAGCCAAAGCAGTTTTCTGTAGTGGAAGCGAAAGAACACAAAGCATATGGCTCTCCAACTCTCTTTCTCTCTGAGCAAGTGAGAGAGCTAAGAACCCGGGCCAAAATGAAGTCGATGCGGGACCTGACGCACAGAAAATGAGTGGCTACCCTTTTGTGTTTTAGCTGTCCCATCTGTTTGTTGTGTGGTTCGTGTTAAAAATCAATACTTGGTATGGTTGTGCGGTATGGGACGTTGGCAAACCGTTTGGCGGATTGAAGGTAGTTGTACGTTTTTTTCAAACAATTTTTTAATCTAATTTGAATAACGCCTGAATACTCCTTTACCTATCAAAAAGGTAAGGAAATGGTAAGACCAAGGCAAACGAGTGAGCGACCTGCATTTGGTGTTGGTAAAAGAGGGTTCAGGGTATCCCCTATATAGGCATTACCGACTAGAGCGCTGTTGTGTTGTTGTTAAAGCTGAAGTTGAGCATTCCACTAACAATAGCTTCAGTATTCTAAATATACAAATCTTGATAATTTAAATAAGTCAATCAATGTTAGTACCATTTCTTTGAAGAAATTCTTCTGTGCGAATCTAAACCTGGGTTAGCAGATTTAAGAAACCAGGTTCACGATCGGAGCTTTAAGAAGGGGCTTTGGTTTGAATCGTGATCCGCTTTGGTTTGTTGCCCTGATATTTAAAACATTAATGGAGGTACGATTCGGTAAGATGTTCTGGGTGTTGCCTTCAACTAGAGGCTGTTGATAATCTGTAGTAAGAAATAATAGAGTAAAAAAAATTCCAACAAATGATAAGAGCATAAAGGCGATCCGGATATTGCACACATACAACTTTCAATATATATACGGATTATGCATTTAAATGCGACTTGAGTTTTGAATTTTACAACGTGTAAGACTCTAATCTGAATATATACATATACATATTGTATGCATAAATGTAATGCATCAGCAAATAAAAAAAGTACTTTTGCGATGCATACGCATGTGTATATACATATAAATATATACACATATATATAAATATATATATTTATTTATATTACTTGTGCTAAGACACATTCGACTTGTGTATTCGCCCATGATAATATATTCTATTTGTATATTGGGAGCTTTTTTTTAGACAATTCTAACTTGGGGGAAACGATCTGATGGGCATATTCTTCTATAGCCGCAACTGCTAAAGATTTTTGACTTCTAGGTAGAACCACCAAAGTAAATATATACAAGACTATTGATATTTACTCTAAAAGATAATATGTTCAGCACATTTTATCCCCCACGTGGCTTGTAACTTGTATTACGGCAAAAACAGAGAATGATTGAAAGGTCGATTAATGAGTTGGTGGTACAAGGAAACAAGGAAGCTTTTAAATACACAAACGAATGTTTCAATATGTATTTCTTATTACTCAGTGTTGATCGATTGTATTTTTCTTATTCTTAGTTCCCATGTCTATACAAGCTATACAACTTATTGATCCTATGTGGCGTATGAAAAGGTTAATGAAGATGGCTTTATAACTTAGAGACTTGTTCAATTAGAAACAAGCAGAGAATAAACCTAAGAACCTAAGAACTCTCGAAGCTGATTAGGAATATATAAACTTTGACCGCTTTCAATTGCATCTAAGGCATATTTATTTATAGGTGAGACTTGTCAACACACCAATTATATGTAAACCCTAGACAGATAAGATTATAGCTTACAAGCTCAGCGTCAGCAAAAAACTCCATTTAATTATTTGTATAATCTTTAATTTCACATTAGATATGTGCTTTTTATTTTGGCAAAAGTATTTGTTTGACTTTAAGATTTGGTATTTTATGGCGGCGCAGAAGAGAGTTAGCGTACTCTACTTTTTTATTACTCGGCTTTAGTTGCTCCACAACATAATATAGCTCTGCGCTTTTAATAGACATTATCATTCCAATAAGGCACAGGATCAGAAAAAAAATGTGTGGCCAATCCTTTTACCACTTTCATCTTTCCCGTAAAATTTCAACGATTAACCATGGAATCGGTTAAGTCTCCGTGGACGGGATGTGGGCAATTGTGTTTTATATCTATTGTTCAGCAGCCTTTGGTTTTCTTTTCATGCCAATTCTTTTGCAACTTTGGTATGTTTAATTCCTGATCCATTTACTCGCTGGGCAAGTCTGACCCATAGAGTTGATAGGTAGGTTTGATTAAAGCTTGTGAGTCTTTATTTTGTTCGTTTCATTTCATTTTACACATTTCAATCTGTATTTCAGTTCGTTGAATCCTGCTTATTTTCCACGCTTCAATCTCTCAGCGTTTCATATTCCACCATTTTGATTTCATTATTTCTTCCTCTTTAGTAAATCCAATATTAACATTTCCGCCTAATGGAACTTCATCAATAATGGTGTTCAATAGAATTTGATTGCCGGGCAAGTTGAAAGCCGACATATACATGAAATATTCCAAAAGTCATTCGGAATTCCTGTGAACCGCATGTCCTACAGCAGAGGTTCCCAAACCTAAGTCGCCTACCGCGCATTTTGGGAATCAATTGATTTCTAATAATTCAAACTTTACCACATCTTGGAAGGTTCTATCGCATCATTACTTTAGTAACTTAAGTAAACTTACAGAGGGGCAGTTCTATATTCCGGGAATCGATAATTTCCAGCTTGGTTATATGCAGAGTACCTATTAATTTTGAGGCGATCTATTACTTCTATAGAGCTTAGCTTAGTACTAAGGCCAACAACAAGTCTAGACAAGGTCAGAGAACTTTAGCAGTAGCCATAACAACTACTGACGGTAGCGTCCGTCAGGAAAACCCCTAAATGTATCTATCGATCGGGTCGAATAGGGCATGAGCCTCTTTGAAGGATTAAGACTTTCTTTTTAGTAAGCAAAGCTTCAGAACATTGGGAATTATCGAATAGTTAACTTAAACAAAATGATGGAGTTGTGGAGAATATGGTAATTTAATGAGATTTATGCATCTACTACCATAATTTATGTAGATCCAATGGTGGAATGCGATCTCCGCCTAACAAAGGTCGGCGATCAGAAAAGCTTCTTCAGACCGACAAGTTGCTGCAGCATCCGAACGCGGTTGCCAGTGTCCTGGCTGAGCCCAGAAGAGAGAGGCGCCTTCAAAGGCTCCACCCCGGCGACCTATCTACGAGGCGAATCATTTAAATACCTCCTTACCCTTCATTTCAAAATCCCTCCATGTTAATATCGCATAAGTTACATACATTCGCTTGGTAGAGATCAGAAGATACTGATCGATTCCAGCGAAAAATAAAACAAATTGAATTAAAAACAAAAAAGATCCATTGGAATACGGGATGACTTAGTTACCATTCATCTGCCAACTGACAGACACGCATGTGACCCATTTGTTTCTGCCCCAAATACTTCATTTCAGTATATTTTATTGGCTGTGCGTTGTAGGCCTCTGGATCTCTGAAAGGTGAAATAGTAGCTTGCCTTGAGATGGACAACGATGTGGCGCATTTTTGTATAATGCACACTTTGCATTTACTTGCTTATGTTTGTTTGCCGATCAACAGAACTGTAGTAGATCACAGAGCTTCTAGACAGGCAGTAAAAGCGGCAAAAGCTTCGCTCAAATAAGAACTCTTTCAGAACTAAAATACGTCTGGGTCTCTGATTTAATGATCCACAAATCCAAAGATAGCAATTCTTTCTTCTGTCAATTGGAAAAATACAAAATACCAAACTTTGCAACAATTGACAATGCGATCAAAACGATTCTATCAATTTTGTAAAAATCAGTTGATTCGCTTTTTTTTATTTTCATAACTTTATAGGCCTTTTTTGAAAGGAGACCAAGAAGGAAAATTAAGAAAGCAATTTGATCTGAAAGCCACTCAAAAATACCAAATGTAGTATTTTTTTTACAACACTTGCCAGTACATAAAAAAACGCCGCGATCTCTGAAAGATGATGAAATAGTAGTAAAGCATTTTGTTGGGAATGATATTAACCCTACTTGCAAAGAGATATCACATTTTAAAACTCAGAAAGAAAAAAAAACTATCCATAGAAAGAAATTAAAACGAAACTGATCAACACAGCGCACTTGATAAACGCGAAACATAACCACAATGAAAGAATAATCACAAAATCAGAAACACACACACACACACGTACACAGACGCAAACGCACATTAACGCGACACACGAACACATTTTGTACGTACAGTCGCACACATGCAAACAGAAAAAAATTACCGAACGAACGCAAACGCATTTTATGCCATATTGAATTATTAGAGCAAGAGCAATATGTCCACAGCCATCGCTTGACAATATTACCGTTTAACCATTTAATAATATTCCTTAATCTATGCAGCTTACCGTTATTGTGTGGATATTAAATTTCCATTGAGTTGTAGTGGCAGTTGTGGTTGCTTTTGTTGTTGTTGCATCAAAACGGAGTCCGCTGCAACGCTCACTTTGGCGAGGTTCACACTTCTGAAGTCGGAACTCGAATGACGGCAATCGGCAAGCGATATGTGTTCCGTTGTGCCTGGCATGGTTGGAAAAACAAATAGATTGCTTAGTTTGAATCAAAACGAACGTGTGACGTCACAACTAACAGACCAAGTTATGCATCTGTGGTTCTAGTAAGTCTTATATACAGTTTCAAATGTTTTATTCTATAATATTATGCATACCAAAATTATTTGTACACCAAAATTGTACGCAGCAACATTAAACAAACGAAAATGCGCAAAAGTGTGGAGTGTGGCAACACTTCTTCTTGCCGCAACCTTCACACAGCTGCCGCATACCAATAACATACACGTATACATACACATACTCACACTAACGCGCAGCGCAGAAAGCAGACGCAAGGCAATCGACGCAATTCGCCGGTCTTTGGCGAATTCGCCGCAGCCGCAGCCAGCGCTTGTTATTTGTTATTGCTCCTGCTATTGCTGCTTCCTTTTCGTTGCCAGTCGTCGTCTGCGCTTTAAACAGACCCAATCGTCTGTAGTTGCCAAGCGCTGCAGACACACCCATGCACACATGCTCATGCAAGTGTGGGTCTATGTGTGTGTGTGTATACATATACTGAAATGCTGCTCCAGCCATAAAGCAATAGTTGGCAACTTCTGCATGGTGGAGGATCTGATGGGTCAGTCGTGAGAGCTCTGGTTATCTCGCTCTCGAGAGCTCGGGGTAGGTACGTATGTATGGACACATATTAATGCGCGCAGTTGTTGCTTCTTCTTCCTCTGTTTATCTTTGTTCGTATTAACCGCTTACAAAGCTGGACACATGATATTTTGAGTATATACTCATAGATGTATATATATATTCGAATCACACAGCGCGCAACGCCCATTGTGAGGCAGTCAAAGTTCAAGAAGTCGTAACTGCGACAGTTTTACAGAGTAAGTCACCAAATACAAACAAATAGACTGCTCTTGAGCTTCTCTGAAGATCCAAAATTGGGGTTTTTTTCTGGTGTTTTGGCTGAACAAATAGGAATTCCGATTAAAACATTGTAAACAGAATCTTCGCAGTCGGTTGTACCCGCACTGCACTGCACTACCGAGCTCTTTTCGTTTTTAGAATTAACAAAACAGGTTTTATTCGTGATTTTTATATTACATACATATGGAATTAACTTATCAAATTAAGTACAAAGGGGGAAGATCGTATGGACGCATCCCAAGGTACATACATAGGTATAGAGAGTTGGTCCACAGGGCTTAAGACTAACTGGTACGATCATCTCTCACTTAAAACTAAGTCAATTTTTTACAAAAATTATACAAATCAATTATATTACAAAAGAACAAAAAATAAGCTTCATAATGATAATCTTATTATCAATAAAACAAAAAAAAAAGGAAAAGAATTAGAGGCTATCGAGCATGCGCTTTACTTTGAGTGATCAAAATCAATTATATTATAAAAGAACAAAAAAGAAGCTTCATAATTATAATAAAAAAAATAAATTGGAAGCTATTGAGCTTGTCAAACGATTAATTGTGTCTCCTCAGCCGAAGAATTAACACAGCAAAGTCGAAGATAGAGAATCCAATTTTTCAAGTTTAAAAACTTTCTGAATTTGAATAATGTTGCATAATCCAAGTTATGTTTTTTTTCTTCAGTTAAGTTTATAGGTTTAAAAACTCTCTGAATTTGAAATTTTGCTATAGTTTACAGAATCCAATGTATATTATTTTCTTCAGTTATGTTTTGGTTTAAGTTTAAAAACTTTCTGGTTTTGAATTATTTTTGCATTGGAAATTTTGTTTTTTTTTTTTTTTGTTACAATGAACGAAGCTTAACTAATCTAAACATGTTTTAATTATTTCATTTGTGCTGATCGCTCCTGAATATCATATATAAACTTAATTATATACACATGTTATATGTTCTTGTCAATTATCCGTACCATCTGGTTAAAATTTTCAAAATTACATTAATCTGCACACAAATTTTACAAAGAAAAAAAAAAAAAGAAGCACTTTGCCATATTATTGTTAATTAAAATCTGTTTCGATTTTAATTGTCTGACACTTTGACACTTGGACACCTGTCATAATACTACAGTCTGCTGCTCTCGGCGCCATTGTGACGCGGCTGCGCCGATTGTGACTTCTCGTAGCCGTTGCTGGACATCTGGAGGTGCTGCGGCAGCTGGGCGGGTCGTCCGTTCGAGGGCAGCGTCTCGTCCACACTGAACACGGAGTTGTCGTGTCCGTGCATGTGGCGTGCATTCAATACCGCATCGGGATGCTTTGTCTGTGACTCCTGTTCCGTGGCATTCGGCTTGGCCTTGCCCTCCAGCAGGAAACAGGTGATCAGGAACAGTATGGAGCCTGTCGGGGTTGAAGCAAATGTGTACAAATTAGCATCTGCTGTGGCTCAGTGCCGCGGCTGGTACGGCTAGCCCTACCACGTGAATAACCATTGAAAACGTGAAACACATGAGAGACACAATTACTGATAATCGCCCTATCACAATCAATTATTCATATACCTGGCAATAGCTGCGAAATGCTGTCATAACAGGTGAGAAATTATAAATATTACATATATATATAATGTCTATATATGCCCATATTAATTCCTCCTCATCTATGAGGGTAGTCCCACTCCATACCACAATTTTCTATATGTGTTCTATATTGCAAATGCATTTAACAGACTGAATGAAAGCTGTTATTCATTATAAAGTCAGGTTCTTCCCTTTCCCCACTCGCCAGAATAATCATTATAGGAGTTACAGCCTCAATTAGAGGCATATAGTAAACTCAATGTAAGGTCTCTATTAAGTTCCGAAAATTGCGAAATCAACACAGACGTTATGTAGGAATACATTTCTCATAGTGCGGATCTGGGGAGGTCAAGTAAAAGTGTATTGAGTACAGAGTATCTCCTAGTCTGAAGCACTCTACTTTCTTTTTCTCTCCTCTTCTCTGTCTGATTCTTAATTAATGCACTGCCTGCCCATAAATACTACATTGTATGTTCCCATATATCTTTCTCCAGCTGAAAGTTTATATTCCAAGGCAGGGGTCATCCAATTTATTGAACTTCCAGCTTTCAATTCCAGTCACGTATTATGGTTGCCTATCAATGGAACACGTATATCAGCATGTATTTCTGTTGGTCTTCGCCACAGCTAACGGTCAACTTTCTATTGTTTTGCTGTTTTTTGCTAGGTGGCAACGCCAAGGAAAAAAGGTGGACGATCTGGCAAGGCCAGACAATGCTCTAATCGGACAGTTACAGTTATTGTGCTAAGTGGCAACACTGGAAATCTATAAAAACTGCTTGTTAAGCAGTTTTAGCAGGCAGAACAACAACAGTTAACAGGAGGATAATCCAAAATGGAATATAAATAGAAAGTTATTATTGAGATACTTACTGACACCGTAGAAGCCGGCATAGAAGATCATGATGGAGCCGCGATAGCCGATGACCTTGGCGACAGGATCCACCAGAATGGGCAAATTGCCGCCAACGTTGTTCATCACAAAGAGGAAGACACCAATTGTCGAGGAGCGAACGCGCAGCGGCACAATCTCAACGACAATGGCGAACACAATGCCGAACCACATTTCGGCAAAGAAGTAGCTCAGACCGAGCGTTATCATCGCCCACAAGGGCTCAAAGTAGACCGAACCAAAGGCGGGCAGTGTGGCAATCAATTGACTTATGGCCAAAACAAATGCACGCGAACGTATGCCCATTTTGGCGACAATCTTGTCGGAGACAATGCCGCCGACGACAACGCCGACGCTGCCGATGCCAATGGTGACAGCGAATAGCCACCAGCCGAGATCGACATCCGGGAAATAGGTATTATAATAGAGATCCGCATTGTAGGCGAAGGTCATGCCGCCGCTGTGACGTATGGAGGCGGCTATCATTAGCATTATCATGGCCGGACTTTTGATGACCTGCCACAGGGTTATGGGTTTGCCGCTGGCCGAGGTGCGATCGCCCTCGCCAATGGATTTGCGTTCCGGTTCGCGGAGCGTGGTGCCCGTAAGTCCGGCAACGATAATCGTTAGGATGCCGGCGCCCAAATAGCAAACACGCCAGCCCATATCGAAGAAGTTTAGCTTGGTGATGTAACGGCCGACGGGAAAGGCAATGCCATAGCCGCCATAGATGCCCCAATTGAATATGGCCATGACCAGGGCGCGTTTGTTTTCCGGAAAGATGTCGGACATAATGCCCGTGGCAAGGGGATTACAACCCGATTCGCCGGCAGCCATAACCATGCGCAGCAACACCAGATGCCAGTACTCCTTGACCGTGCCCTGCAGCAGAATGGCAATACCGAAGATGATGGTGCAGACGGTCAGCATTTTGACCCGATTGTATTTGTCGGCCGCAAAGCCCATAAAGACGCCAGCTATGGTGAAGACCAGTATGAACGTGGGCCCCGCCAATATCTGATAATCGATGCCCAGCCCATTGTAGTTCCACTCGCAGTAGCCGGTACCGTTCATGTCCAGCGCATAGCAACTGGTCTCGTTCTTAACGTCCGCACACTGGGTGAGCAGCTCGTGGCGCGTGAACAGGCTGCTGTTCTGCTGGCAGGCATGATCGCCATAGTCCAGCTCAATGGCCGTCTGCTTGGACGTAACGCCGATCAGATAGTGACCCAGTTCGCCCAGTACATAGCCAATGGTTAGTATGCCCAGCACATAGCTGCTGTAGAAGCCGCTCAGTTTCTCCAAGATTGGAATCATCCTGCGGCCGTCAGAGCTGTTGGAACGAGATGGAAGAGTTACAGCGGATTAGAACTCTGCACTATTATTTCAATTGGTTTTCCTAAGAGCTCGCCTTTTCCATCTACAATCTAGTGTAAGGATTTCTAGCACCTAATCAATATATTGATGAGCTACAAAGGATTTTATTTCACCTGCTTATCCTAAGGACTCTATCCAACTACCATCTTGTGGAGGCATTTGTCTAAGTAGAGTTACAAAGGAAAGTTGGAACTCTGCAATGGATAAGTATAAGGACTTGCTATCCATCTACAAGCTTGTGCAGGAATTCCTCTAGCTCTAGTACCCAAATCAGCAGCAATAGATTGAAGACAAGAGAGTTAAACTCTTTAATGGTTTTCCACTCGGCGATCCCAAGAACTCCATCTACAATTTGACGATAAAATTCCTCTTAAACTATCCTTAATTGAAGATAAAAGAGTTACAAGGAAGAGTAAAGTCTTTGGGTGGAGCTCTGTCGGAGTATTCCACTATCATTGCTATCAACTACAATCTGAACTATTGCTTCGGTTGACAATTAAATTGTTGAGGATTCCTTTTATACTACACCAGGAAGACCTAGTACTCAATAGGATAAGTAGAGCTCAGTAATGGTATTCCAAACGGAAAACCTTGCGACTTAATCCAACATACTGTGCCAGGATTGCTCTTATACCACCCTTCCAAGCACTAATACCCAAATAAGCATCAATAGATCTGAGATACACAAAGCCCGAGGACCCGACCAGGCTTGGCGGAACATCATCCAAGTTAACTGTGTTCTCATAAAAATCTATGCTATTTTCGATTCAATATAATCAATGTTTGAAATAACAAGATCGAAAATAACAGATTTAGGAAGGAAAGTTGGAGCCCTTTATTGGTATTCCAACTGGTAATCCTTAAGACCCGTCGTTTAATATAATCTACTATCTTTACTTATAATAGTATACACATAAGTTTGGTTGTTCTTCAGTTTTGAGAATGTTTTTTAACAATAGAAAACTCGAAATATTTAAGATTAAACCTTATGACGCGCTCAGCTTCTCTTCTAAAGTATCATCAGTTATAAGAGCTACTCTCGATTTAAAATAAATTCCTTTCCGTAGTTTTCAAGCAGACATCCATCCATATATCTTTCTAAAACCCACGGATGTACCATATCGGTAAGGGCGTACCAAAGGGCTTTAGGCCTTGGAAGTGCCCAATTTCTGCAAAGGTTTGACTCTTCTTCGCAAAACCCCTAGCAGGAACGAAGCCCTTCGCTTTTGCAGCAGCCATAAAACATAATATAGTTGAAACTACGAAAAGTAAGTAAGAAAGGTTGCCAAGGTATTGCTTCCATGGAGCTATATACTTAATCGACTCCTCATGCCTTTGATTATTTTTATTACTTCCCAATGCGAATATTCGGGGAAATCAAAGTTTAGAACGCCTCAAGTAATTATTTGCTTACCTATTTAGGAAATTGTTATGTTTGGAATAAAGTATACCAATGTATTTCCTAACCTATAGTTATTGATACTCGGAAAAAGTATAAGACCAAGTATCTAAAATGGCCCAATTTTTACCAAGGAACTCTTGGATTGCATCCACAGTTACCTCGGCGCCCCACAACACCCCCTCACAGCCCCGCAACCCGAGTAGCCTTGTGGCACGATGCTCTATCGGGGAACTGATAAGCAGTCCAAACAAGTGCTCTGCAATTGGTATGCATCTCAGCAGCTGGAAGAGATGAAAGGCAAAGGGCGGAGGCTTGCAAACGATAAAAGCAAGTGGAATAAATTAAAAAAGCTCTATCTGGGCATTTTTGTAATCAGGCAGCGACAAGCGTGGCGAAACAATTATAATTAAAGATAAATAATCATCGGAAGGGGCCTTTTAATCAGCCTTGTCACCGACTTCTGATGATAACTTGCACAATGTTGAGAACAAAACAAATTAATTGATCCCAAAAGTTCTGGAGATCGTGACTGGAATAATTCAAGCAGGCGACCGAAGTGAAAGTGAAGGTGAGATCGATGAACGTGTCGTGTGTCCTAAACTGCTAAAAAATACCCTACAACAGTATTAGCTGTATTAGCTGAGTCGTTGCGTTCGTCAAAGCTTTCAAGCAAGCTTTTAGGCTGAGTTTTAAAACGGAAATCGTAAAGCTCGCAAAATAAAATGCAGCTGCTTTTGAGCGTAAGCTTTAGAGCTTTGGCAGAGCTTTCAAAGTTTTGCTTGAGTTACAAAAAAAAAAAAAAACACAGCTGTCAGGTGCGGACTATGGGGTCAATCAGGGCCTGATTGACGGGGCCCAAGGGTCTCGTCCAATGCCCTCAATCTTCCACTTGGACAAGACAAGATTGAAGTGGGAAGCCCTTGACAAGGTTACAGGTAAATACTTAAAGCTGTAGAATGTTTGAATGCCCGTCAAAAAAAAAAAACAAAAAAGAAAAACAAATAACCCGATATACGTTTTCATTGAAGCAAACAAGTTACTTGGGCAGCTGTGAAATAGGTTGCGTGTTCGAATTGCCAGCTAAGACTGGTTATCGAGTCAACTATACTAGATTAATTATACATATGTAACTTCAAACTTGTTCTAACTAACAATAAAATTTGAATAATCATAGCCCAAAATCATCTCATGATTGTTAACTCGAACTCGAACTCAAAGTTCGGTTCGTAAACCCAATCCCCAAACTCACATCCATGGGGTTGAGGGGTTTAATTCGAGGCGCGGTTTACTGTTATTGCTCTACTCGGAACCTGATGAAGGCAGAAGAAGAAGACAGCTTCTAGCCCATAGGCATATATGTATATTTTCTTGATCAGGTCGAGGTCTATCGGCTGTCTAGGAAGTTGCAATATGATATATGTTTCTCTTTGCCAAATGCAGAACAAGTTTATCAATATCTCTGGTCAATATCGTAATATATAATAAATTTCCCATTTCCTCCTTAATTGAAGAAAACTCAATTGCAGAGCCTTGCACCTTGGTGCATGCACACTTTGGCAGCTCATTTTTAAGCCATGCTAATTTCATAGAGATCGGACTCTAAGCACCGAAGTTAATTAAGAATGCATTTCGCAAAGGGAAGAAGAAGCAGAGCTGCGGCATAGAGTATACCTATATAAAGTATATATAGTATATATATAATAAATTCTCTTATAGATGAATTTTCGATTCGAACCAAAGTAATAAATGGAGTTCCGGTTGGGAAGAGCAAAGAGTTCTTACAATGGAAGATACTTTTGCACCTGTCGAGATCTGGTTTTAAACAGAGTGTATAGAACACGAGAGAAGTCTATATATAGCACTCGGTTAATCAGATTTGTGAAAGGCATCTAAAAACATTCTTGATGGTCGTTACTTCAAGGCATTTGTCGGGCGTAGTCGTAACGCGACGTTTTAATGATTTATGAGTCGTATTGTGAGCGAAACGGAAGTTTATTAATCTCTAGACAAAAGCGAGTACGAACGCTTTCAAGTGCTCGACTAGGCGATACCCTGCAGGCAAATACACTTAAGTCTAAACTCGTTAGAGAGTTTAAGTTATATAGTTCGAACGACTTTTGGATTGCTCCAATATGTTTTTCCCTCTCTCTCTTTTCTTTGTGTCAATATTTAGAAGAGCGGCAAAAATATAGTACAGAGTATTGCTAGTGATAAAACATTCCGTTTCTAGCTCTTACGCTCTCGGAGTTCCATTTCCTCTCTCAGTTCCTTTAGGCTTTCGCCTGGCCTAACATGCCCTTTGCCCGACATTACAGGGTAGTCAAATCTAATGTGCGCATATCTTGAAGTTCAATGTCAAGACGATGTCCATCAATAAAACAAACGCCCCTTCAACTTCTTGTCTACGAAACCTGCCTAAATCAATTTTTTGTTCTCTCTGTTTTTGGCTCAAATGCCATTAAGCCAACTACACACACACACACACACACACACGCACAACATATTTGCGTTGTTCCCACACAGCAGAGGAATAAAAAGCACTCAACTGTAGTCGAAGAGCGTTAGGAATTAATTTTTAGCTCTTTTTAATACCCTGAAGCCAGTTGAATTAGTAAAAGGGGCATATTCTTCTAAGCCAAACGCAGGGCGAGCTTATCTTTTTTTCTCTCGAGATATTCTCACTTTTTCGTACTATCTTTAAATGTCGAATTTTGCTAGCTTATCTGTTTTATGTCTCAACCCATTTATATAACCACGATA